>KQ991255.1:273214-294741 GCA_001598015.1 Dorcoceras hygrometricum | reverse complement strand
GCAAGCTATCCAGCCGCAACTATCCAGTCGCAACTATCCAGTCGCAACTATCCAGTCGCAAGGCGCTAAACCAAAAGCTGGTAGAATCCTCAAAACTGGTACCAGACGAAATCCTCAAAACGCAGCGTTTCAACTTAACCATACGACGTCGCGTTTCTCCCTCGACTGGTTCCTCAAATCCACAGCTGGTCATCCAGTCGCAACTCTGCAAGCTATCCAGCCGCAACTATCCAGTCGCAACTATCCAGTCGCAACTATCCAGTCGCAAGGCGCTAAACCAAAAGCTGGTAGAATCCTCAAAACTGGTACCAGACGCAATCCTCAAAACGCAGCGTTTCAACTTAACCATACGACGTCGCGTTGCTCCCTCGACTGGTTCCTCAAATCCACAGCTGGTCATCCAGTCGCAACTCTCAAATCGTGGGGTTCAACTAAATCAAACGACGCCGTTACTCACGCGAGTATCGCTACCCGCAGCTGCTTTATCCAGTCGCAACACCATTCCTCTCGCGACTGGTTCTTCCAATCTTCGATTGGTCATTCTCTCTCGAGCGCAACAACTGCTTTTCCATTTCCACCAGCTGTAAGCTACAGTAACCATCAAATTCCAAATCTTACCAGTCGTTGGTTACAGCACGGCTGATTCAATACTTAAAGGAATTCGACAACTCTTAATCTTCATATTTCACGTGGCTAATCCCAAACAATAAAATTAACCACTAACAAAGTTTGAATCCTCACATTTCGGGTTGAAAGTTTTGTTTCAGAGACTATCGGATTTGATTCTTTCGTAAAGAGATGTTCAGATATCAGTTATCGAGTTAAGTCTTCAGGAAGCCTATCAGACTTGAGTATTCAAGAATATTTCAGCTGTCGTCAGGCATTCAGATTTGAGAGTCTTCAGAAGTGATTCAGAGGCTACAGTAACAGAACCAGGTATGTATTTAAGAATTATACAGATTTGAGTTAAGCATATCAGATGTGAATAGACGGTACAGGATTCTTCAGACTTAGAGTTGAAAGTTAGTATCACAAGAAGAGCAGTAGAGCTTTCAGATATGACAGAGTGTTAGTAGGGAGATATATCAGATGTGGTAACCTTATGCGTAAGGACATTTCCCTTAGCCATTCACAAAAGGAAAGAAAGCAGTATTCAGATGTGGAGTGCTACAACAGATGTGAGTTTCAAATCTCTTTAGTTGTCATCATCCTGTTGAAGAAAATTACAACGGTCACAATATTATGGAAACAAAATCAAAGCTATCTTGAGGAAGCCACGCATTACGCAAAATGATTGATACGCTGGTTACTCTATTTAGAAAGTAAGTCAATCAATCTTTGACAGTGCAGTTTACCTTGTGAATAGCGCAAATGGAGGTTCGAAGAAGATATGCAAAAGGATTCAAAGTACTGACCGTTGAGAGTGAAGAGCATAAATAGTTGAAGTCTTCAAACGAAGAAGGTGCTCGTGAATCTTCAATCTCTCGCTCAAAGTTCATCTTGCATACTCAAAAGTTCTCAACTTCTGGGATAATTCAAGCAAAAAATATTCAAAATCCCACTTGTCAAAATCTCGAAGAACATTCCAGTTGTCTTTATTGTTTTATCTTCGTGATAATTACAGCACTCAAAACACTGTATTCATTGTATTTTTTAGATTGAGTCTATAACGAACTTGCTGTTACAAGCAGTTTGAAAAATCAAATTGTTTGTGATTCCGCAGTTGCATCTGCGTGTAGTTGGTGATTTCTAGGAGTTCACTTGGAGCGAGGCTCTGTGACTGGGTGTAGACAGAAGCTGTGTGCATCAAATTCTTCTAGTGGAACCTTCCTGCAAGGGAAGAAGGGGAGACGTAGGATTTGATATCCGAACTTCCAAAAACAAATCTCTGATCCTTATACTTTTACTTATCGTATTTATTTACTTATACTGTTCACTGATTAATCGACTTATTTCCGCACACTTTCTGTTAGTCGAGAGATCAGATTTGAAACTGAGATACCTCAGATTTGGTAACACAAATCTGAGTGAAGCAAGCCGCTTGTAAAACTGTTTTTAAAGTTTTCGAAAATTTAAAAAATTCCAAGAAGTTCATTCAAACCCCCCTTTTCTGAACTCCTAGGCCCATTTTTGATCTTAATTGATCCTATCAATTGGTATCAGAGCCTGCGCATCTCAGTTATTGAACAGTTTTCTGTCTACGCTTTATATTTTTCAATATTGCAATTTCTCACAACAAAATTCCTATGTTTTCCAAGGAAGAATATGACGATTGGAAAATACGGATGCAAGCACATCTGGCTGCACAAGATGATGATATGTGGTCGGTGATCACCGATGGACCAATGAAAATCATGAAGGCCAACACAGCATTCGCGATATCTGATGGTGAACTGGAATACGTAGAAAAGAAGAGACATGAGTATACTAACGAGGATAAGAAAAGGCAAACTTGGACAATGTGTCCAGGGATATCCTGTACAAGACGCTGGACAAAAATATGTTCAGCAAAATCAAAACCTGTACCACTGCCAAGGAGATTTGGGAAAAGCTGATTCAGATCTGCGAAAGCAACGATGAAACCAAGTAAAACAAACTTACTGTTTCTCAGCAGAAGTACGAGTCCATAAAGATGAAAGATAGAGAAACCATGGATGAGTTCGATGAGAGATTTAGTCTGTGGTAATAGAGCTGACCAGCCTAGGCAAAGAGTATTCCAACAGAGAATTGTCTCTCAAGGTGATGAGAGCGCTGCCCAGGGAATGGGATGTTAAGACAATGGCCATTCGCGAGTCTAAGGATCTCAACAAGCTCGAACTACATGATCTTTTTGCAAATCTGAAAGCATACGAGTTTGAATTGGAAACCAGATCTAAGGTGCCGTCAACTTCACAACCAACCAAGGCTCTTGCCGCAACATCTGAACAGTGTTCTCCAAGCAAGAGCAAATCTGTAGAACAGCTACGCAATGATGCTATGTCCCTCTTCGTCAAGAATTTTGCGAAATATCTGAGAAGATCTTCTAACCCTTATTTTTCGTATAATAATGCAAACAAATCTGAAAAGTTTTCAACTGATATGAATTGTTATAACTGTGATCGTCCAGAGCACTTTGCAGCAGACTGCAACAGGCCAAAGAAGGATGAAAGCAAGAAGGATGACCGATCAAAGGTGGATGACAGAAGATCCAATGAAAGAAGGAGAAATAGAGCTGACAAAAGTCCAACTAGAAAGAGTGATCGTAAAGCACTTGTTGCATAGGAGAGCAACAAAAGTTGGGCGGATTCAAATTCAGACTCCACATCAAGCAGTTCCTCATCAAGCGACAGTGACCAAGAGGAAACTAACTGTCTAATGGCCAACCAATCTACAGAGGAAGAGGTATTCGACTTTTCAAATACTGAATTTACACGGGAGGACCTGATCAAAGCACTCAATGAAATGGTCCATGAGTACAAAAAGCTTTCTCAAACATTCTAGGAAGTCAAAGCTGAAAACATGGATTTGAAAAACAAAGAGTGATCGTAAAGCACTTGTTGCATAGGAGAGCAACAAAAGTTGGGCGGATTCAAATTCAGACTCCACATCAAGCAGTTCCTCATCAAGCGACAGTGACCAAGAGGAAACTAACTGTCTAATGGCCAACCAATCTACAGAGGAAGAGGTATTCGACTTTTCAAATACTGAATTTACACGGGAGGACCTGATCAAAGCACTCAATGAAATGGTCCATGAGTACAAAAAGCTTTCTCAAACATTCTAGGAAGTCAAAGCTGAAAACATGGATTTGAAAAACAGTTTAGTAGAACCAAGCACCGTTCGAAACTGACAATTTACAAATCGAGTTGAGTAAGATGAAGACTGAGAATGAATCGTTGAGATTAAGATCCTGTGAGCTTGAATAAGAAAACGAAAGGTTAAATCAGGTGATGAGCTCCTAGACTCAGTCTTCTGTTTCTCTAAGAAAGCTGCATGAGACTCAAAAGCCATTTGATGACAAGTCTGGCTTGGGTTTCAATGTTGAAGAAGGCAGCTCCAGAGAAACTAGTACTCAATCAAATCTGGCATATGACAAGTTCAAAAAGAGGAATTTTGTCAAAGCTAGTGTGATACATGATACATGTGATTCGGTACGGTATAATGACCAGATCACGGGACAACTGAATCAGAAAGGGAAAACTGGTATTAGCTATGTCAGACCCGAGAACTCTAAGTCTAGTTGGCTAAAGAACAGACTTGACAAGAAAAAGGCGAAAGCTGGATCCAAGTCATTTGTTCAGAACCAACAAAGACGTGGCTATAAGAAGGACAAATCTGAATGGAGAAAGGTTCAGCCCTGAAGAGATCTGAATGGTCAAAATACCAAACCAAAGCTTGACAGATCTCACCATATTTCTGCACACACCCTTATGAACTCTCATACTGGGAAAACTGTTAAGGTAATTCAAGTATGGGTCCCGAAAGGGGTAATCCGATCTGGACCCAAGTAATATTGGGTACCAAAATTTGTTTTCGTGGTTGCAGGACAACTGGTACAAGGCTCGAGATGAGTCAATTATTTGGTACTTGGATAGTGGCAATGCACGACATATGACGGGTAACCCAAAGCTGCTATCAGATGTAACACCTCATAGAGGATCGAAGATCATTTTTGGTGATAACTCACATGGTAACATTGTGGGTAAGGGTAAGCTTACCCACGATAACATTTCAATATCTGATGTTTTAGTCATTAACAGTTTGCGCTATAATTTGATTAGCATTAGTCAGCTGTGTGACAAGGGTTACACAGTAAATTTTAAACATCACACTTGCATTGTTCAGAGTCCAAATGGTCTGACTATTTTGGTAGGTAAAAGATCGGGGAATACCTACATTATCAACTGGTCAGATAAAATGGGATCTGAACAGGTATTCCTTGTAGCTGACTCTTCCAAGAGCTGGTTGTGGCATCAGCGAATGAACCATCTCAACTTTAAAACTCTTGCCAAATTGAGTCAGCATGAACTGGTTTCTGGTATGCCTAAAATCTATTTCTCTAAGGACAAGATCTGTGCCGCATGTCAGCTTGGTAAACAAATCCGTTCTACTTTTAAAAAGAAAGGCGGTAAACGTTCTTCCCGAAGCTTAGAACTTTTACATATGGATCTTTTTGGTCCTATTCCCGTAACTAGCTTAGGGAGAACGAACTACACCCTAGTTGTTGTTGATGATTTTACAAAATTTACTTGGGTGCTGTTTTTAAAATCAAAATCTGATACCGCTGACCAACTGATTCAACTTTTAAAACTTTTACAAAATGACAGATGTTGTACAGTCAACCGGATAAGAAGTGATCGTGGTACCGAGTTTTTAAATCAAAAATTATCTTCTTATCTGGATGACATTGGAATAAAGCATGAGCTTTCTGTAGCTAGAACCCCTCAACAGAACGGGCTGGTTGAGAGGAGAAACCGTACTTTAAAAGAAGCTGCTAGATCTATGATTGCTTATTCTGGCATTTCTCAAAAATTCTGGGCAGAAGCAGTTAACACATCTTGCTACACTCAAAACAGATCTATGATTAATAAGTTGCACGGCAAAACCCCATATGAGATCTGGAGTGGCAAGAAACCTGATATTTCATATTTCAGGGTGTTTGGGTGCAGATGCTTCATTCATAATAACGGCAAGAAGCACCTAACAGCTTTTGATGCTAAATCTGATGCAGGTATATTTCTAGGATATTCAGCTATGAGCAAATCATACAGGGTCTTCAACAATCGAAGTCTGACAGTTGAAGAATCAGCACACGTGGTTTTTGATTATACAAGTTTCAGATCCAACTCTGCTGCGAGCCTCAATGACCTATGCACGCGTCTGGAATCATCCAGCCTTGATGAATCAGATGATGACGTGCCATAGGAAATAAACTCAGCTGAGATACAACCAGCACTGGACACACCTCACGACAATGCTCAAGCAGATGTGCCAGCTGCTGAAGAAGCAACGCCAAATGTTCAAGATGTTGCGCAACCAGATCCAACAGTACATTTGACATCTGACGCACAAGATGCGAGCACATCTCATCAATTGGTTTCGGACTCAAATCTGGAACGACAATCACCTCAACTGGAATCTGATGCACCAGCAGACAACGCAAATCATCAATTGACATCAGATAATCCAGATGCGATCATCCAGTCAGACATTCACGCAGAACAAGTAGCAAACCCAATCGGATCTGATCTCCGATGGAATAGAAATCATCCACCCGAGCAGGTCATAGGTAACATTGACTCTCCTGTTCGCACACGAGGCCAGCTATTGCATGATCATTTTGATTCAAAATTCTTATCACATATAGAACCTAAGCAGATAGAAGAAGACTTAGCAGACCCAAGCTGGATAGATGCAATGCAGGAAGAACTAAATCAGTTTAAAAGAAATAATGTATGGCAACTTGTACCTAGACCGTCCAATCATTCAGTGATAGGAAATAGATGGGTCTTTAGGAATAAACTGAATGAAGATGGAGTAGTAACAAGGAACAAGGCTAGACTAGTCGCTCAAGGTTTTAGACAAATGGAAGGCATCGATTTTGATGAAACTTTTGCATCTGTAGCTAGACCAGAAGCCATTCGCATGTTCTTAGCATATACTGCATACAAAGACTTCAAAGTCTTTCAAATGGATGTTAAGAGCGCATTTCTTAATGGCATCCTCACTGAGGAAGTGTATGTTGCACAACCTCCTGGCTTCGTCAATCATACATATCCAAATCACGTTTACAAATTGGATAACGCTCTATATGGGTTGAAGCAAGCACCCAGAGCTTGGTATGATACACTGTCTAAGTTTCTTATTGAGCATGACTTCACAATAGGCACTATTGATAAGACACTATTTAAATTTGTAAAATCTGATCATGTCCTGGTAGTGCAAATCTATGTTGATGATATTATTTGGGTCAACTAACCCCAAATTGTGCCAAAAATTCTCTAAGTTGATGCAGGACAAGTTTGAGATGAGCATGATGGGAGAGCCGACGTTCTTTCTGGGATTACAAGTGAGAAAGCTTGACAATGAAATCTTCATTAATCAAGCAAAATATACGAAAGAACTGCTAAAGAAACTTGGCATGGACAATTGCTCAGCAGCAGCGACCCCAATGAGCTACTCAATCAAGCTGGCAAAGACGAAGCTGGATCTGCCATTGAGGTATCATTATATCGCGGTATTAAAGGCTCCCTGCTTTACCTAACTGCTAGCAGACCAGACATCATGTTTGATGTCTGTATGTGTGCTAGATTCCAAGCGGAGCCAAAGCAATCGCATTACATAGCTGTAAAGAAGATCTTAAAGTACTTAAAAGTAACTTCCAACGTGGGTCTTTGTTATCCCAAAGACTCAAGCTTTCAACTAATCGGTTAAAGTGATGCAGACTATGCAGGATGCAGGATTGATCGAAGAAGCACCAGTGGAACTTGTCAATTATTAGGAGATCGATTGATTTTCTGGTTCAGTAAGAAGCAGACCTCTATAGCAACGTCCACAGCTGAAGGGAAGTACTTGGCAGCTGGAAGCTATCGTACTATGGATTCAACACCAGCTGAAGGACTATGGCATTGATGTTTTTGAAGCGCCTATTCTCTGTGACAACACCAGTGCCATCACGATCACTCAAAATCAAGTGTTGTTCCATAACAAAGCACATCGACATCAGGCATCACTTCATAAGGGACCATGTGCTCAAGAAAGATGTCCGGCTGGAGTATGTGTCGACTGACCAGCAAGTGGCTGACATCTTCACAAAGCCCCTACCAGACGCTAAGTTTTCTTATTTTAGGAACATTTTAGGTCTCCTAGAATTGCCTTGATTTTTCTGAGCGCTAACAAAATTGCAGGTTGAACAACCTCTGTGCATCATATCCGAGTCTATTGTTCAGGGGGAACACAAGACTCTTGGACTTGGTATTTCAAAGTTGGGAGAACGTTAGTCTTAGGGGGAACAACGGATCTGAATTAAGCGCTAAGTCGATTGAATATGTGGGATCTGGATACACTCAGATGTCATATATAACAGTTGATGCTTATCCGTGATCAGATCCTGTAATACCCCTACTGATACAAAAAACAGATCCTAAGGTTGTGAAGCCTTTCAATTTTTGGCGCGCATTTTGTTTTTACTGTTTTACCCTCGTGATTAATTTTCGAAAATCTTTTCAAAATATTTTCCAAACTTGATCGCGCCGTCGAATGATCGACACGTGGTTGTCATCATGCGAACCGTCACATCCACATTCTCTTTCTCTCTCTTAACGATTCACATTCCTTGTTTATATTACGTCGTCTTCGTTCTTCTAACCCTTACTTTACGAAATTGTATTCTAGCTATTTTGCTCTCTTGATTTCTTGTGTCTCCTGTTTGCAAATAATCCTATTCTACGGCGTATTATTCCCTTTTTAACCTATCAGGAATGGCATCTTCTCTAATCAGCAACACAATTCAAGTCTACTTTGACTCTGTCCTCGAAATGGACAACGAGGGTATGGTTGCGATGTTTGAAGCCCTTATCTCATCTGGCCTTAGTGGATTTTCGGGATGCTCGTCAGCCATATTCGAAACTGCTCTGGTGGAGTTCTTCCACAATGCGTCCGTCATGGATGGTGTGGTTGTAAGTACTATACCAGGAAAACCAGTGGCTAGGAAGAACTATTTTCTAGAACCTTCACGTTGCCATTAGAGGGTTTGTGTGACTTACATGAGGTCCCACGGATCTAATTCTTGAAGCGTGGAGTGCCTTCTCGTACGATGGTAAACTGGTAAGTACATCCTGTAAGAATAAGGAATTGATTTTTGAGTTTCTCTTGATAAATGATATTCTGCAAAGTATGTGACGGTAAAGGCAGGGTCGTTCGATGCTGTGACCCATGAGAGGTTCTTGATGATGACTGCTATTTATGGGGGCATTCCTATCAACTGGAGTAAAATTCTGTTCAAAGTGCTCAAGAACATGGTAACTCCGGGTTCTAAGCAAGCTCGAGGCTTTGCAGTCCAAAATTGCATCGTTCTGAAGAGTAATCTAGATCTAGAGTTGGTAGAATTGAAGGAATTCCCTCCTCTGAAGATTCTTACAGCGAAGACTGTTGGCAAGTATATTGCCATAAACAAGAACATTGCTGTTGAGGATGTGGAGGATGAGCCAGTACTGAAGAAGCAAGCGGAGAAAAAGAAGGCTGTGTCTAAAAAGATATCTGCTCCTACTGTTGAATCACCAGTTTTTAAGAGGAAGAGAACAACTGGGAAAGCTATTCCCGCAGCTACAGATTTGGCGCTGGTGACAGTAGCTCAAGAGGCTGTCCCTATTCAAATGACATCAGTTGTGACCCCTCCTGCTCCTAAACGCAATGCCCCGAAGAGGAGGTTGCAGCTTCTAGCAGATTCTGATGATGACGTTGTTGAGAAAGAATTAGATTTTGTGGGTGTTGGAGAGCAACAAAGGGAAGCGTCAACTGCTGATGATGTGGATAAAATTATTGAAATGGTTCTTACTGAAACCGAGCAGATGGAAACAGATACGAGGGAATCAGATATGGTTACAGAGCGTACATATATGGATACCGAGATAGTACTTGCGGATACTGAGCGCTTGAGTGCTGTCAATGGTGAGGAGGATAATCTTGATGGAGCTGAAAATGAAATTGCTAGGAAAATGGCATCTTTTACTGCACCGAAACAGCTTCTTCAAGATCCCTTGAGATCTGGGGAGGATGACGACATGTCTGGGTTTAAGCAACCAAGTAAGATAATTAAGTCTGCCGAAGCAGAGGAGACAGATATTGAACCAGTGGATACTGAGGAGTTGAGTCTGGCTAAGGATGTTGCGACCATGACAGAATCTGAGGACACAGGGTCCGTGACAAAGGCTCTGGAACTCACTGTCTCTACCACATTTGATGAAGAGTCAATGCCGCTCGAGGATATTCTGAAACAGATTCCAAAAGACGTGATGTTGCCTTCAGTGACAGCCGCAGAGATTACCAGAATAAAATTCGCACGTGACATTAAGATTCCAGAAGTCCACGAAGGTGATGGGTACAAGGCTAGTCTCCCTAGAATTGATACATCTGACAAGGGGAAGGCGCCTCTTGTTGAGGATACAACAAAAGGGCACCCGGACCGGGAGATTTTTAGTTTGATATGTGCAGATATAGACTTCCTTGTACAGCTTCGTGAGAAGGTAATAGCAGATGTTGTCTCATTATTTCATTCCTTCAGTTTAAGTAAAATAGCAGATTCTAAGTTAGTAAAAGATATTATTGTCAAAGAGAAGCAATTCTTAGCATTGGCAGAGACGGATTCATTGGAGACAGCTGTGAGGCGGTGGGAGTTTACAATTGCCAAATACAGAGAGATGCTTCTGAGGAAATTCTTGGAATCCCATCGCCAACACTTCCAAGCTGGTCAGCCTTCGACAGCCATCGATCTTATCATAGCTTTGCTCTCAAATGCTTACCTCTTGGCATTCGAGACATTACAAACATAGATGAGGATTCATGGGCTGAAGTGGGAAAGCTTTTGCAGTTCAAGACTGTTTGAGGGAGAAACAAGAGATCGTGGTGTAGTGATTGAACGATCAAATACTTCCACCAGGTCTATGTGCTGGCTTCGAACCAAGACCGTGGTTGATGGGTCTTGGGTTATTCAAGAAGGCAATGACTTATGGCAGCGCCTGCCCAAGCGAACTGTCTCTCTCGAGATAGAATTGTCACCACAGAGGCAATTCGATGATACTCTTGCCCCCGTGAGTGAATTTTTCAGAGTGCTTCACAAACACTGGGTTGATGTTTGTATAGAAGTTGTATAGTTTTCTACAGTTGGTAGTTTGCAACCAATTGGATCACACGATTTTTGTCGAGATATAGTAGCCGTAAGTACAGTGATAGATATCGTCGTAAATGCCGTAGATTTTGTTGGTGTTTTTCGCATAGCGTCCCCTGGATACAGATTTGACTTCGCCAAATCCCAGTTCTACTGATTCTCATATATTCTTCACTACAGATGACACTCATATGGGGGTCGACCAGATTTTTATGCCTACTGCAGTTACCCCGCAGGATTTCACAGAGCCATTGGCACAGCTCCGCGCTTTAGTCAATCAGATTTCAACTGAGCGTGTGCAGACGAGGGAGGACTCGGAAAAACTCAAGGATATGCTCTTGCTGGAAATTAGGAGCCTTGAGAAGAGGGTTACTGAGATGTTGGAACAACAGGACAGCCTCTATAGAGGTCTGTTTAAAAATGTGCGCCAGGAAATTCAAATTCAGAAGACCGCTCTGTCGCTGGACATTGTGCCATCTCAACGAAAGCTCATCACTCAGCAGGCTGCCGTAGCCACAGGACTAGATGATATTCGAAAGGATGTTGATGAAACCAAAGCTTCCCTATCGAATGCTTTACTGAAATTCCATGCGCAAGCACAGGAAAATTATAATAACCTTTCCTCTCAGTTGGGTGAACTTGTTGCCTACATCAACCGAGGTGGTAATGACAAAAAGGGGGAAGGTGGGAGTAGCAGCTGTGGAACACAGCCTCCTCTGGATGATCGTGGAGGCAGACCTGGTTCTGGCAGCGGAGACAGTAGGAGCGGTTCTTCAGGTAGAAGATTCTACATAAGTGGTGGATATCACAGAGGGTCAGGAAGAGCTGGATACTAGCTAGGGGAGAAATAGATTTCTTTTCAGTTCCTTGTACAAGTCTTTTGTATTTTGCTTCCTGTTGAATATATAGCAGACTTGGAGCAATCTACTTTTTTCTCTTTAAGTCAAATGCTGCTACGTTTTGTCATCACCAAAAAGGGGGAAATTGTTAAAATAAAATTTATAAGTTTTGGTGATAACGAAAACATAGTAAGAACTAACCTTAGTAATCAGATTTGGACAGTCATCGTGGTTAACAGCTGTGGCTCAGATCCGAAACCCTGGAATAGTGTACTCATATATCGGGTTGAAAGTTTTGTTTCAGAGACTATCAGATTTGATTCTTCAGTAAAGAGATGTTCAGATATCAGTTATCGAGTTAAGTCTTCAGGAAGCCTATCATACTTGAGTATTCAGGAATATTTCAGCTGTCGTCAAGCATTCATATTTGAGAGTCGTCAGAAGTTATTCAGAGGCTACAGTAACAGAACCAGGTATGTCTTTAAGAAATATACATATTTGAGTTAAGCATATCAGATGTGAATAGGTACAGGATTCTTCGGACTTAGAGTTGAAAGTCAGTATCACAAGAAGAGCAGTAGAGCTTTCAGATATGACAGAGTGTTAGTAGGTAGATATATCAGATGTGGTAACCTTATGCGTAAGGACATTTCCCTTAGCCATTCACAAAAGGAAAGAAAGCAGTATTCAGATGTGGAGTGCTACAACAGATGTGAGTTTCAAATCTCTTTAGTTGTCATCAGTCTGTTGAAGAAAATTACAACGGTCACAATTATATTAAGGAAACTAAATCAAAGCTATCTTGAGGAAGCCACGCATTACGCAAAATGATTGATACGCTGGCTACTCTATTTGGAAAGTAAGTCCATCAAGCTTTGACAGCACAGTTTGCCTTGTGAATAGCGATAATGGAGATTTTCAATCTCTCGCTCAAAGTTCATCTTGCATACTCAAAAGCTCTCAACTTCTGGGATAATTCAAGCATAAAATATTCAAAATCCCACGTGTCAAAATCTCGAAGAACATTCCAGTTCTCTTTATTGTTTTATCTTCGAGATAAATACAGCACTCAAAACCACTGTATTCATTGATTTTTTAGATTGAGCCTGTAACAAACTTGCTGTTCCAAGCAGTTCGAAAAATCAAATTGTTTGTGATTCCGCAGTTGCATCTGCGTGTAGTTTGGTGATTGCTAGGAGTTCACTTGGAGCGAGGCTCTGTGACTGGGTGTAGACAGAAGCTGTGTGCATCAAATTCTTCTAGTGGAACCTTCCTGCAAGGGAAGAAGGGGAGACGTAGGATTTGATATCCGAACTTCCAGAAACAAATCTCTGATCCTTATACTTTTACCAATCGTATTTATTTACTTATATTGTTCACTGATTAATCGACTGATTTTCCGCACACTTTTTGTTAGTCGATAGATCAGATTTGAAACTGAGATACCTCAGATTTGGCAACACAAATCTGAGTTAAGCAAGCCGCTTGTAAAATTGTTTTTAAAGGTGTCGAAAATTTAAAAAATTCCAAGGAGTTCATTCAAACCCCTCCTTTCTGAACTCTTAGGCCCATTTTCGATCCTAATTGATCCTATCAGACTAGTTCTGGAACCCGGCCCAATACTTCTAGACTTACATCAACATTGACTTAGCCCAAGACTTAAGAGTTCCTCTTTAAAATTCCTAGCACCATTCAATTTTGACTACTTTCAAATTCAATTTTGACTTAAAATCAATTTAATCAATTTTGACTTTTAAAAATGATAACTTAATCAATTTTGACCCAAACGACCAATTTTGACCAAACGACCAATTTTGATCAAATTAAAATCCAATAATCAATTTTGACTAAATTAAAAATCCAAATACTCTAATTTTGACTTAAAAGTTTAAAATAAACATCAAACCCAATTAAATTAAAAGTTTGACTCGATTTAAAATATTTGACCATTTTCTTTAAAATTGGACCTTTGACTTAAAATTAAAATAATCGGTCCGACATTAAAATAATTCGGACCAACTTTAAAATATTTGGTAACATCTTAAAATAAGCTTAAAATATCAAATAAAGTCAATCACGAATTTTGGCAGCCCCTAAGACTCGAAATTTCAATTTCTCAATAATGACCCGACGAGGCTCATTTCAAACGACAAAACGGTAAAAATCATTAAAAATCCATTTTTTAACCTAATCACTCCCTGTTTTGATCCACATCACCATAACTCAATATAATAATCATTGAAACAAACTAAACTCAAAAAATATTCATTATGTGACCAAACCAATGCTTGAAAGCCTACTACACGTGTGCAGACTGCAACCAGAACATGTGCTAGCCATAAAATTCATAAATAATTCGTTCCTTGGCCAAGTCACTCTCCGTTTGGACCTAAATGACTCTAACTCAATGGTCTATCTCATGCAATCAACCTCGACCACACAGACCTCATGGATCGACGTACTCGACCTCAAGAACTCTACTATCGCGCACAGACGACGAGCCAGTACATGTGCTGATCATAAAATTCGTAACTAATTCATTACTTGACCAAATCACTTCTCGTTTGGACCTACATGATCCTAACTCGATGGAATAACTACCTGGATCACCCTTGGACCAAACCCTAACCCCATGAACCGCCCATGACCGAAGTTTCATAAGAAAATAATCAAATACGTTTTGAAAACTATGAAACATGCATGGATCTCAAACATTATGCATAAATCTAAACAAATTCACATACAATCATGCAATCATTATTTAAAAACAGTTAAATATGATTTAAATGGTGATAAAAGAAGAGATATTACATGCCTGTCTTGGGGAGAATAGAGATATGCGAGTTACCGACGTAGAGGACGGGAGATCGGGACTGTACCGTCTTTGGATCACCAAGAAATTTGGAATTTCAAAACCTTAAGGATGATGGGGAGGGGGACGGCCGCCTTGGGGAGTGTGGAGACTAGGTTACAATTTAGTTTGTGTTTGAAAGAATGGTGTGTGACACAATTTACCCCTAATAGTTAATTAAGAAAAAAAAAAGGGATATTTACATGCTTACCCCTCCACTAAGTTCCCAAGTTAATTAAAACTCTAATCCAAGCTTTTAAAACTTCTAATTTCGAAATAAAGGCCCTCTCAAATTTTAAAACACCATAAAATCTAATAAAACAGCATGTATGGGCGAAAAACGGCTTCCCCTCAAAAATAATATAAAAGCCCCAATTTTCAGAAATTTGTTGCTTAAAAAAATAAATTTATTATTAAAAATCTAATAACTTAAAAATCTTAAATTATTTTCATCTCGATCGTCCCTAATCTCGTCCACACGTCCGGTACTCAAACAGACTAAAAACAGAACATGCATATCATGCAACATTAAAATTATAAATAAATCACATAAAATGACATGTAATTTTCTAAAATAATTTTTCCCCTAGTCATGCACATATTCTTACGTAATCTGAATTTCGGGGCGTTACAAATGTATGACAAACCCAATCTGAAACGAACCAGACTCTAGAAATATTTATAAAAAAAATATTTGCGGAAGCATAAACTTTAAATATGGCTCGTTCCCTTCTAAAACAATTTCTAAATCATTTTCTCAACATACCTTAAGCTTAAATAAAGGAATATTTAAAAACGTCAAACATCCAACATCGTAAAATCATCGAGTAAAAATAATACTGAAAGCCAACATGTTTAAAATCCAGTATCTAAACTGCAACATAACAGACTGAATCATAAAGGCGGTCACGGGGTACTGCTGCAACCGGCGCTCAGAGGTCATCACCGCCAGTCGGAATGAGCTCAACAACAGGATCATCAGCTGCACCATTTAAACCTAGTGAGTCTAGAGGCTCAGCATGCTCTATCGTAATGCATAACAAAGGGTGGGTATGCTAATAAAAGCGCATGCAAGCACATACTGTAATTAAAATAACGTGGAAGACATGGATGCGTGCATGATCTTAAAAAATTTCATCATGT
This sequence comes from Dorcoceras hygrometricum, assembly GCA_001598015.1. Lineage (NCBI taxonomy): Eukaryota > Viridiplantae > Streptophyta > Magnoliopsida > Lamiales > Gesneriaceae > Dorcoceras > Dorcoceras hygrometricum. The sequence continues at coordinate 279,044 of KQ991255.1, read as the reverse complement.
AATCTTATCATAACATATCATATATCATATAAGTCATGACATATCGTAATCTGAAAGAAAGCGTAAGAGTCATATCAGTGGATGTGAGCAAAGTGTGACTGATCAGTCGTAATAACCAACGTACGTGGCGGTGTGGTTCACCCGATCTTACCTCGTGATCCCTATATGTCACACCTCTTGTAAATTGCCACTTCACCCGACCTTACCTCGGGATCCATAAGCAACTGCCACTTCACCCGACCTTATCTCGGGATCCATAAGCCCTATAATCATGCCTGAAAACAGGGGATCCCGGGGCCCGGCTACCCGGTTAACTCCCATCGTAAACTTGCCACATCACTTCAATTCCTCGGATTTTTAACTTAAAAGGACATGTCTGATCGTTTCATAAAATCTCATGATGCGTGAATTTTCTTAAAATCATTCAATTTAAAAGCTTAGCCCGTTAATGTATAATTAATCCTTTCCTTTAAAACATTATCGTACATAGCATACTACATATATGATTTATTATACATTTACGGGCTTCTACATTTTTCTACTTCGGTCAAGGATTGATTCCGGGGCCTGGCTCACTAATACTAGACTAATCATCGCTCCTTACAGACTCGGTGAAGCGAATGTTCATCCTCTTTAAACATTTTTTCCTAATTTAATTAAATATTGACTTATGAAAATCAAGGCTAATTTTGACCAAATTAAATCAATTTTGACTTCTTAAATAATTTGGACTCATTAAAAATCTATTTTGACTTTTAAAATCAATTTAAATCAATTTTGACCTCAAAAGCCGATTTTGACCAAAATACCAATTTTGACCAAATTAAATCCCAAAAATCGATTTTGACTCCAATAAAATTCTAAAGGCCCTAATTTTGACTAAAACATAAAATTAGACATAACTTAAATTATTTAAAAGGTTTGACTCAATTTTGACTTCTGGCTGATTTTGACTCCAATAAAATTCTAAAGGCCCTAATTTTGACTAAAACATAAAATTAGACATAACTTAAATTATTTAAAAGGTTTGACTCAATTTTGACTTCTGGCTAATTTCTTAAAAATTGGATCTTTGACCCATTAATTAAAATAACAGGTCCCTAAATAAAATAACTTGACCCCATTTTAAAATATTTGACTCGAGACTCAAAGAACCGATCCGGTCCAATCAAACCAGTCGGTTCAATTGAACCGAACCCATCCAAAAGCTAACCCTAACCGAAACACCCACATGCAACATGCTGCCGCCGCGACCAGCAGTCACTTCTCACGTTCGTTCTCCATGCTCCGGCCACCACTGCCGGAGCCCTTTCGGCTGGACCACCCCCAGGTCCAGACGGTTCTAACGTGACCAACCTTGGCTCAAACCATGGTCTAAACCAGGGAGATCTGGTCGCTGAAACTGGACGCATCCGTCTGCTGCGCGCCGTCGCGACCACCTGCTAGTCTCAACGATCGTTCTCCCTGATCCGGCAACCAATGCTGGAGACCTTCCGGCTGGACCACCCCCAGGTCCAGAAGGTTCTAACGAGACCAGCCACAGCCCCAACCGTGGTCGCACGAGAGCGCATGACCCTGGAGAAGGCAACGCACCACGCTGCACCACTTCACACAGCGCGCGGTGGTTCTGTTGTTCCTGATGGTTCGACCACTACATCACGTATTAGGACCACGCCTAGACCACCCTAAGACCCACACTCTACTTCCTAGCGATGATCCATAACCCCTGGACCAACCATAAACCGAAACCATGCGAGAAAACATCAAAAACTGTGAGTTGCACCATGCGACATGCATAAAACGTGAACCATGCTATATAGATCCGAGGCATACACCCAACATTCATGCATAATTTTCATAAAGCAGGTTATTATGATTTAAATGGTGAGCAAGGGAATTGATATCACATGCCTGGGTTGAAGAAAACATTGATCTACGAAGTAAGGACGTCGTAGGTGCGAGATCGGGGCGCCGCCGGAATTTGATCGCCAAGCTCCTTCAATGGCTGTATAGTTTCGAATTTTTGAGTGCTTATGGATGGAGAGGACGGCTGGTTATGTAAGGAGGAGGCTAGGTTTGTGTGTAAGATGTGTCTAAGAATTATGAAAGTGCCTAAATGACCCCTATGGCTTTAATAAAAAATTTTCCAAGCTTGCCCCTCTAATTAAATAAACAAAGTGTTTAAAACTCATGTTTGGGCTTTAATGGTTATAAATTTTCGAAATCTAGGCCTCCTTATAATTTAAAATGCCTTAAAACTCAATATGCCAGCCTGTATAGGCGAAAAACGGGTTCCCCTCCAAAATAGTCATAAAAATCCTAAGTTCCAAAAATATTTGCTTAAAATAAAATAAATTCATTCTTAAAAATCTCATAACTTAAAATCTCAAATTATTTTCATTCCGGTCGATCCTAATCTCGCCCACATGTCCGTAGCTCAAGTAGGCTGAAAAATAACACATGCATACCATGCAGCATAAAATCATAAATAAATCATATAATAAGGCATGTAATCATCTAAAAATATTTTTTCCCTAGTCATGCACTCATTTTCACGTAATCTGGATTTCGGGATGTTACACAATCTGATTTAAACTATCGCTGAAATGAATACTCGAAAGAATACAAATTAAGTACAGAGTGTTTTGAGAGATATTCTGGAAAGCTGTATGCTTACAAAAATTGTATGAACCAGAAAGCTAGGGATCAAAAGATTTAGATAGCCAGACAGATCTTCACTTCAAACTCTTCTCCTATTTATAATCTTTGGATTCAAACGGTAATAAATGTTACCAGTAGATTTAACCGATGAATCCTCATACATTTGCCTCCAAGTAATTAATGTCCATTTAAGTCTTGTACGTTTTCCATACTAGCGCACTAAATGCTCTTTCTTTCTGCTTAAAACTAGCAATCCTCGTACGTTACCAACTCTGATCTATTCTGATTGTTTGTCTGAGTTGTTCAACGACTATACATGATCTCTCCGAGTCAATGCATCAATTTCAGCTCTTATGTGACTTAAGATACGAAGCTCCAATCTTATATGTTCAACTCATCTGTACTGAACTGTTTTATCTGAACTGAAACTCTAAGCTGATCTGATCTTCTAAGCTGCTCTTCTTAATTTGATCTGTAATGCTCTTGTAAACTGTTGACTAGAATAGCTCTGTTCTGTTCTGATACACTTTAGGCTAAACCCCAATTGTCCTAACTCAATTTAGCTCTGATCTGATCTGCCTAGATCCGTTTTTAAGTCCATCCGGATCTGCTTTACTAAGCTCCATGTTGAGTCATTTGTTATCACAAAAACTTAAAATAATTTATCCCTAACATTTTCAAATTTATAGATACAAATTAAAATTATATTAATCTTTAATTTTAAATATTTCCAAAGAACATAAAGTTTTCTAAATAATAAATATAAAATTGTATTATACCTTTTTTTTATATATAATTTGGATAAGAAAATATGTTATAATACCTAATGAATCAACATCCTTAATTTTATTTATGATAAATTTATCCAAACACATTAATCGTTCATATAGCAACATAAAACATAAGAACTTATAGACTAATTTAAATAAGTGTAGCCACACTATCAGTGTAGCCACACTATCTTAATGCATATTATAACGTCTCGAAGCACGAGATGTAACTTTCTACCTTTGAATCTAATTGATAACATATATTCACAATAAATTTTGGAAATTATTTCATACACACGTTACTGTTCCAGATGTTGGATAATGTTGAGCCTTCGGAACGATTCGAGATACAAAATATAACAAATGATCAAATCATATTACAGCGGAAACGATTATACAATTCCAAAGAGTATAAATCAAACACCTGAACATGAATGTAAATTCAGAAAGACTAACATCTTACTGAGTTTTTAATCTTTATGTGTATCATCAAGTTGTAGAAGCGACAGCCTTCCAGCACGATCCTTCCAATCGACAGCAGTGTGTGGGCACTCCAAACACAGGTTTAGAAATCTAAATTTTTCTACGTTATTTTAACACATGGAAACGTAGAGAAGCCTAGAGAGAATATTGTGTCCTACACAATTTGATTGAAATTATATGATTGAAGAAAGACTCATAATTATAGTAGAAGAATGAGCCTTCAAATCCCAAAACTGTAGAGATTTTAGATTTTGAAATCTATTTTAAAAGATTGAGATCACGAGATAGAAGTCATCATAAAGATCTAACAAATTTCTTTTAAATATATATTAAAAAAAAAATAATTGAAACAATCAAAAAACTTCACACGTTGATCTCCATGCACTTTTAATTTTTTATTTAAAAAAATATCTTTCAAATATTCAAAATACCTCAAATCTTCAATCATATCTTATTTCAAATAGATATTAGAATCATATATAATCTTTCAAATATCAATAATATCCAGTATACATATTCTCAATATTTAAAGTTATAAGATTTGGATATTATCATAATCATTCAAATATATATAATTATCACATTATCATAATTTAAATGTTTATCAATATCTCATATCTCAATATATTTAACATTAAGCCTTTGAAGTAATGAAAACTATTTCCAACTCCACATATGATTTCTAAATTGTATTTCTAACCTGTCATTAACTAGGAAGGTGTTATGGGGACCATGGACCCATAATTAGAAGCTCTAATAAATTGAATAAATAATTAAACTCTTTAATTAATTTATTCAACTTATTAATTCCATTATTACTCCACTAAAAATATGGAATTGCACTTATTTGTTATGAAATTGTTTACTCCAAAAAGAGCAGTCCATTGATTAATCATTACATATGGATTAATCCTCCATAGACAATTCGTAATTGAAGCTAGGAATTTTTCATTTACCTCTTCAATTACTTCTTATCCTCATTTACTATTAATTCACTAGTGAGTGGTTCAATTTATAACAATTATAAATTATTTAGGGCCCACACTCAGTTCTAGAATTAATAAATGAGAGAATCGTCTTTCTACTTCTCGCAATTCTTATCCTCATTTACTATTAATTCACTAGTGAGTGGTTCAATTTATAACAATTATAAATTATTTGGGCCCACACTCAGTTCTAGAATTAATAAATGAGAGAATCGTCTTTCTACTTCTCGCAATAAGGAATGGATTCCATATCTGTGAATTTATATTCCCAGCCATTTATTTTAAATGCAAATCTAAGATACATGCGTGACTGCAAACTTAAACAAGTAAATTAAGAATTACATTGAAATGAACAGGAGTCTATAATCACTTCAAGATTAAGATTTCCATATATGACCATCTTTATGATTTAGTTTGACTTTCATAAAAATAACGGAATGTATTATGAAATGTCTAATTAAATCTGTCCAAGTCCTACATAATCTTATTATATATAAATGTTCCCATTTAGATATCTCCATAACGACGATCCGAAGAAGACAGTCACATACATAATGTTCATATGTCACATTAGTGATACTTTAAAGATCCCATACTTTAATTAATTTTATCACGGATTTAATTTAAGTTTGATAGGATCAATGTGGTTCTGCAAGAGTTCAGAAGGGGGGGTTGAATGAACTCTTGGTATTTTCAAATTTTCGAAACCTTTAAAATAGTTTTACAAGCGCCTTGCTTAACTTAAATCCGAGTTACCAGATTTAAGGTATCTCAGTTTAACTGCTGATCTCTTGGCTAACAAATATTGTGCGGAAATAAGCCAATCGATCAGTGAACAGTAAAGCAGTAAATAAATGCGTAATGTAAAGACTTAAGGGACAAGAGTTTGTTTCTGGAAGTTCGAATATAAATATCCTACGTCTCCCCTTC
>KQ991255.1:218991-232020 GCA_001598015.1 Dorcoceras hygrometricum | reverse complement strand
AGGTGTGTCATGCTTGATTTCTCAAGTAGCTTGCCACTAATCCCTTTCATATAAAAACCTGTTTTCAAAGTAAGACTCTCATTATTTTGCAAAGAAAAGTTTTAAAGTGTTCTTCAAAGAAATCTCAGAAAAGTTCGTGTGTTGCTCAAAGGGAGGATTCCTGCAGGAAATTGCTGTTGTTGCGAAGCTTCAAATAAGGCACGTAAAAGCTGATCTTTTCTACACCATTTGAAGCATATATTGTGTTTTGATGGATCTGCTTGCCTGTATATTATTGATATATTTAAAGTTCATGTTTGAAATGATTTAGACATGATAAGGAAAGAAAGATGGGTTCAAAAATGATGTTTTGATGATTATGATGCTTCCAGTTTGTTTTTCAGAAAGTTTATGAAGTTTATATGTACTGAGGATTCGAATTCATTTCCAGAAATGTTAGGAAAGTTCTTCTTGCAGTAGCTGTAATATTAGAATTTCATAACTGTGTTTATGAATACATTTAAAGTTCATGTTTGAAATGATTTAGACATGATAAGGAAGTAAAGATGGGTTCGAAAATGATGTTTTTGATGTTTATGATGCTTCCAGTTTGTTTTTCAGAAAGTTTATGAAGTTTATATGTACTGAGGATTCGAATTCATTTCCAGAAATGTTAGGAAAGTTCTTCTTGCAGTAGCTGTAATATTAGAATTTCATAACTGTGTAATTGGCAGTTGCTGGTTGAATCATTGGTATGGTTTGATAGGCAACAGCTGATGGCATCGTTGTTGTTTTGATATTAAAGATGAAGAGTTAAGTATTCAGCAGCTGTATCTACTTGTTAAGATTCAGCAGTTGTATGGTTTTAGCGTTTATGAATGTTCTTCCTGTGGTTGTAATGTCGAAATTTGATGATTTTGTAATCGGTAGTTGCTGGTTGAATCAGTATAAAGTCTGGTTTAATAGGTAACAGCTGGTAGCGAAATCATTGTTTAGATATTGCAAACGTCTTCGTAAATTTCAGCAGATGCACTGTTCATCAGCAGATGCGTCTTTCTTTATTAATATCAGCAGTTGCTTTCCTTTGATTAGGAATCAGCAGCTGCATTGTGATTCTAAATTCAGTAGTTGCTTTATTCATTTTTCAAGTACTGTTCATTCCAGCTGGTACTAGTCTTGCGACTGGCACTATTCATTTATATAATCGTGTTAGCACTTTTCCTTGCGACTGATTGATGTGCTAACGACGTCGTTCCATTTAGTTATACAAAGATCAGCAGGTAGTTTTGTTATTTCCTCTGCTGATCACTCTAACGACATCGTTTTATTTTACACAAAGATCAGCAGGTAGTTTTCTTATTTCCTCTGCTGATCACTCTAACGACATCGTTTTATTTTACACAAAGATCAGCAGGTAGTTTTGTTATTTCCTCTGCTGATCACTCTAACGACATCGTTTTATTTTACACAAAGATCAGCAGGTAGTTTTCTTATTTCATCTGCTGATCGCTCCAACGACATCGTTTCACTTTATATCTATTTAAAAGATCTCGCGACTGGATTCTTGTCTTGCGACTGAATTCTTACTTGTTGCGACTGGTACTATTCATTTCAGCAGGTATTAGTCTTGCGACTGGTACTATTCCTTGCGACCGGTTTCTATTAAATCAGTAGCAATAGTTGTATATTTATATCGAATAGCAGCTGTTGTAAACCGCAATTGCAAAGTTATATAAAATACCCTGTTTTCCGCAAATGTTTAGCAGTAGCGCGCAAACTTAAGTACCTGCTGATTCTTCAAATTGTCTTGTGTCTTGTTTCTTTTGAGTTATAAGAAATGCAGCTTATAACAAATTACCTTTTAGCCCTTCTTTTATTCGACAATTTTTGTTTACCCCAATTCTCGTGGCCCCGTTGGGTTCGGGCGTCACAAAAAGTGTCTTTTGGATTGACATAGACGGTACTACATTCAAAATGTAGGCGGCCGTCTCTATTGCATAACCCCAAAATGAGAGGGGCAGTGATGAGTAGCTCATTATGGACCTTACCATATGTCAGGCCCGGTGCACAAAACAGAGATTATACATGCAAATCACATCTACGGAAGCATTTAAAATTTTTCGCTTTGGCCTGACTTAGAAAACATAATTTAAAAGTACATTGATACTCAAATATTGGTTTTACAACAACCAAAGAACCAATCAACAAACAATTAACCAGCATACACACTGCTCAACATAACAACACATGCTCATTTACACACATGTCTATCTCAAAGCTGTAAATATAAGCTCACATCCGTACCTTAGCTTCTGTGATACAATTACCACAACAGGTGTCCCGAGTAACTCAGATCTGAAACCTGGTTAGCCAACAACAACAACAACTCATGGACAGTAAGCACAGAACTACGAACTGGGAGCCACCAGCTCAAACCAGCTCTATCCTACCCTTAGAACACGATAGCTGGCTCTAAACAAAATATAAGGTAGATCTAGCACTTACTCGAAAGCACTACCTGAACGAAAGAACCAATCGACCGGAACACGAACTGACAACGCACAGAAGCTTCTCCACGTTCTTATTCTAGCTCACCAAAGTCTCTAAAAGAGGTATTAATGGAAGCGTCTTGGCAAGGGAAACTCAACGCTACCAATCTTTCTCCAATCGGAGTTGTCTACCGCCGGCAATCAAAAGGAATAGAATACGGTGAACAGTAAGGGTTTCGCTACAGTAGAGGGTATGTTTACGGGGAAGATATTTCTAAGTGTTGGAAAATAATGGCGTACGTCTTGTCAAAGTCTTCTATATATATATACCTCAAATCTACTGAAATCTGGTGAACAGTAGCCACCGACAACCCAGGGCTCAAAGCTTACCAATCCAGATCTGAGCACTACTCCAGATATGGACTCTACGCTATACCAGATTTGAATTTCTCTTCGTTATCTCCAAACGACGACGCATAGGAGTCCCGCTCAAAACGACCAATGCCATATCTTCTCTCTCCTAGCTGGCATATACAATTCCTCGCATACACATAAACCAGCTCGTAACCAAATCTGTTTCTCAAAACGGCGTCGCATCACAATCCAGATCTGGACGACCAGCTCACACTCATCCAGATCTCACCTCAGCCAGTACCCACGAACCGCACCGGTTTACGCAGTACTACCAGATTTCACCCTCAAATCTGGTTTCTTCCAAAACGACATCGCTCCACTATCAACTCAAAATATTTTGCGACGACTATTTATACACATCCAACCATCTAGTTCAAACCCGATATCATCCAATTCAAACCGTTCTACGAAGACTAGCTCAGTGCTGTTCCACGCATCGACCAGCTCTCGCCAGATCTGGTCTCGCCGAGCCATTTTAGATATCTCGAACATTCTCTCAAATCTTTCGGGTCTCACACCATATCAAGCAAAATACGATTTCTCCTTTCAGCAACACCATTTTGTTGGGGTACCAGGTGCAACGAGTTGGTACAAAATACCATGATCTAGAAAATAATCTTTGAATTCAGTATCGATATACTCACCGTATCGATCAGATCAAATACATTTCAAAGTTTTTCCTAGCTGCCTTTCAGCTTCTGCATGAAATTCCTTAAACTTTCCAAAAGTCTCTGATTTTCTATGCATAAGATAAACATAACCATACCTTGAGTAATCGTCAGTAAATGTGACGAAGTACTCATAACCACCTCTGCTTGTGTAGTCATGGGACCACATACATCAGAATGCACGAGCTCTAGTGGTTGTTTAGCCCTATTACCCTTTGCAGAGAAAGGTCTCTTAATCATTTTTCCTTATACACAAGATTCACAGACTGGAAGAGTGTCAACATTTAACTCCCCTAAAGGACCATCCTTTACAAGTCTGTTTAATCTATCTAAGGAAATATGTCATAACCTTAGGTGCCAAATATATGTTTTATCTTCATGAGAAATCTTTTGCCTTTTATATTTGGGATGTTCTACTTTGAATATTTCAGTATTGAGCAGTGGTAGTTCACTTGGTATTAACTGATAGGATCATGGAATCGAAAATATAGTTTAAATAAGCCCAGGAGTTCAGAAGGGGGGGGGGGGTTGAATGAACCCCTTTGATTTTTTTTTTCAAAACCTTTAAAATCAATTTTATAAGCCTTTGCTCAACTCAGATCTGAGTGAACAGATCTGAGGCTCTCAGTCCAAATCTGTTTTCTCAGTTAACAAATAATGTACGGAAAGAAATCGATCAAACAGTGAACAGTTAATAGTAAAATGTGATGCAAATAAATAAAAGGATAGGGTCGAGAACTTGTTTCTGGAAGTTCGGGTCTGAAATCCTACGTCTCCCCTTCTTCCTTTTCAGGAAGGTTCCACTAGAAGGTTTGATGGATACAGCTTTTGTATACACCTGATCACTAGAGCCTCGCTCACAGTGAACTCCTAGCAACCACAACTACAACACAGCTTTAACTGCTGAATACAAACAACGTATTTTCGAACTGCTTCAAGAAGCACGTTCGTTACAGACTCTGACCTGATTTTATCTATGAATACGATACAAATAGGGTACTGTATATCTTCTGGTTTCTTTTACAATGAAACTTGTTTACAAATGTAAACCAGAAGAAATCTCGAAGGTATTTTATGATAAGAACTGAAGAACTGTTCTTCGAGATGATTAAGGCTCAGATAAAATCTTTTTGAATCGTTGAGAGAATAATTGTCAATATGCAGAGAGTCACCGAGAGAGCTTAACATTCACGGTGAGATTCAAAAATGTCCGAGAGCGAGAGAGAGCTTCTTCGTTTGAAATCTTCAGCTATTTATACATCTTCATCCTCAACGGTCATAAAGGAGCCAGTAGACACAGAACTTGTTTGCATATCTTTACCGTATCAAAGCATTAAATGCTCCATTAATGCTATGCAAAGGTTTGTCTGTTGTTGTCAGAGCTTTGTTGGCTTATATACCAAAGTGGGTAAACATCGTATACCCAACTCCGCGTCCTGCAAAACATACTTCAAATAGCTCTGAACTTGTGTCTCTTTCATCCACTTTGTCTCACAGGCTTTATATGATTGAATCTCGATCGTTGAATCCTTTGGAATGTATAGCTCATAAATCTCACAAATCTGTTTCGGTACTGAGATCTGTACTCTGCTCTCAATTATGTAAGCTTTGCTAACTTCTTCTTTTGCGTATCATCAGATCTGAACTATTTCTTCTTTACATGTCTTCCCGCTTTACTTCTCTTTAACCGTATCATTGTCAAATCTCAAGTCTGTTTGCGAATAACATGCTGAGATCTGAACTGATATCCTCTGATCTGATCTGTTCTGAATCCTCTAAACTGAATGATCTCCTCTGATCTGATCTATTCTAAAAGCTTCTGAACTGTTCTAAAACGCTATGATCTCATCTGAATATGCCTAGTCCAAATCTGAACGGATCCGAGTCCCCGATCCTAATCTGATATAACCCGATTACTTCAAATCTGATATCATAATGTTCAGTTCTTTATCTTGTTTATGTTATCACCTATTTTATCTTAACATTAACACATAAAATCCATTTTCCATCAATTCAGTACAAATAATACGCCCATTTCCTAAAATAGTAATCTCATTATTATCAAAGAAATTGAGTAAAATTGTTTATGCAACATTGAAACAGAAATCAAATTTCTATGGAAATTAGGAGTAAAATAAACATGGTTCAAAACCAAATGTTTGTGACCAAAAATTAGTTTAACTACTCCCACTGCTCTTGCCGAAATAACTGCCCCATTGCCAATTCTCATCATGAAAGATCCATCGGCAAGCTCTTCATAAGAACTAAGTAGCTGCAAAGAAGAACAAACGTGATTAGTAGCTCCTGAATCAACTATCCACATAGATGAATCATTAGCTTCATCCTTCTTTTTTTCCTTTGGAACTCTTCCATTGCCTTTGCTTTTTAGGAGCTCTCTTTCCTTTTCCCATCTTCATTTTCAAACTAATTTTGGAGGAAGATTGCTTATCCTCGACAGCATTTGCCTCACCTTTTTGGACCTTCCCAATGGAAATGGCCTCAAAAGTTTGCAACTCATTGAGCAATTGTGTCATATTATAATTGAGTTTATTCATGACATAATTGCTCTTGAATTGCAGAAAAGCCGGGGACAGTGATTCTAAAATTATGCTCACTTGTGTACCATCATCTATGGTCGCACCATGGGTCTATTGCACTCCAACACCAGAAAGATTGGAACATTAGCTCATATTGTAGGATCTTGTATATAATATGAAACAATAATTTGAACATAATATTTAATTGTGATGTGTAAATTGATTAATTAGTTCGGATCTAGATATAGACAACAAAAAAATCAATTATGGCATAAAATAATCATAATTTGATGATGTTAAATCATATTTTCTCAAACAAGTCAACTTTTGAATCTATTTGATTGCAATTCTACAAAAGAAACTGCACAAGACCAAATTCTAGCCTGCTATTTTAATTATCCTCCTCCATTTGGTCTGTAGAGGCTAGGATTGCAGCGTTTCTGGTCCTTCAGTGCTTGTTCTCTTGCATAATGCATCACAGTTGCAGATGAGTTGGGTTAATCTTCCTTTCAACTCTCCAAGTTCGTCTTGCAAGGCATGTACTCTGAAATTTGAATAAATTTATGATAATTCGCGATATTTATTGCAGAGGCACCACAATGCCTAATATATTACAAAAGCTAGATTACGATTTTGCAATAAAGGTTTTTAATCTTAAAAAGCATGTCAAGTTTTTAGTACATCAGATTTTGTGTTACACACGATGCACCACTGGAGCTAAAAATATGTTATTTTATGGTTCCTCTATGTTTGAAAAATTGTATGAAAACAATGTGGTTGTCAGCTCCGTGGGTCGTGGGTCGCACAATTCATTTGTAAGCGACAATAGTCAATTCTGCTTAACATAAACCATATGTTATCAGCAAATATTTTTCATTTTAATCAACAACCCAACTATTCTCATTCCTTCAGGTCTGTGGATAAGATACCTTGAGACAGGTGATGAGAGGTAGTCTTCATTGCTGATGCCGAGTAATTAAAAACGTAAAGCATCTGCAACTTCTATCTTGTTTTAGTATCTTCCTGTTGAAAGGAAAACAGATCAACTTTTTCGAACAGTTAAAGTCACCTTATTCATATTTATTCCAAAAAAAACTAACAAGCATACTACTAGACTTCTTTCCAGGTCCAAAGATAAATTGAATCGGTTACCAGGTACTCAAGTTCTCATAGCATCAGAGACACATCAAAAGTATGATTGTGCAAGTGAGATATGGCACAAACCTATAATAAAAGCCTCAGATTATATGCAGCATGTCTCTTAGACATGCCTTAGTCACCAACTTCTAACTTTTTTCAAAATTTTTAAAGCCCTTGCATAATTATACATGGAAGTCACTGACAAATGAAGAAAACCAAACATGTAAGAATCAACTAGCATCGAACAACAGATGCATCTAGGGAATATTTGAGGTGATTACAACCTGTCTTTTACTAATTTTGTCAGCATTCTTTTCTTGCCAACCCGATACATCGAGACGAGCTCCAGTAGCACATTAGGATTCACAAAATGTAGTAGAAAAATAACATGAACACAAAAGATTCTAATTTAATAGACCATTTGGATTTATAAACCATGGGAAAGCAACAAGACTGCAAAGGAACTAATGATGCCATAGAGGGAGGTTGTCAAACAAAAAGTACATTAATGTATGAGTTTCCTGCTAACTAAAATTTCTTGCCTTCCCATTCTAAATTATTTCATGTTTCTTTTCATCCACAATCAACATGCAGGCATAAACAGAAAAAATTTAAGAGTTTCAGCGACAAAATCAATAACAAAAGCAGTGACAAAGATCAAGTAGAAAAATAAAAAAGAATAGAGGGACACAACATAAGTGGAAGCGGAAGAAGGCTCATAGTTACGAATTACAATCACCCCCACCTCACCCGCAGCAAACAGAGAGAGAATTATTAATAATACATTAATGGAGTACATCTCGAATGACGAACAAGGAACTCACAATTGTGAGGGGTTTCAGCTTCTCTAAGATTGGGTCCCCTGCCACCCCCCCGACCCTACATGCTTACGGAGAAGAATCACAGTACAACTACTGCACAAGGAGAAGATTGGAAGGAAAAATGATGAGGAATTTTGGTACTGGGGACAGCAGTTGAGAGTAGGAATTTGTAACTGCGGAATTACACAGAATCATAATATATTTCGGAATCTACCTAGGTGCTGGTGAGAATTGATTTGGAACTGCCCACCAAGAATCACAATAAATAATTAGCTGATTGCTAAATCACTGGTACGACGAAATGCTGGAAACTTCTCCTTCACTCACTGTTTCTTGTGGTTTCTTTGTTTGCATAAACATTACATTAGTTAATTATACCGATCCAACCGAATTTTCTCGGCGAACGAGTTCCCATCACCTCGAAAGTTCAGGAGATCGAGGCGTCGGCTGGTTGGTGAGGAATAATCAGTGCCTTCGAAACACCTACAGTCACAGGTAACAAGTCAGATGGCGCCGAAAATATGTTCGACAAAGCCCCTCCGATACTTAAGTCAAGCAAAGTGTATAGGAGCAAAAAGAGAGCAAAAGAGATCTTATGGGAGCTATGAGCATGTGAATATATGAATGAATAATGAGGGGCGTACCTGTGTATTTATAGAGGGCTATGTGGTGAAGATGGACGTTTTACCCGGCGCTGGGGTAAATACCCAGACGCCCCCTCATTATTCATTCATATATTCACATGCTCATAGCTCTCATACGCTCTCTTTTGCTCTTTTTTTGCTCTCATACACTCTGCCAAACTTAAGCATTGGAGGGGTTTTGCCGGACACACTTTCGGCGCCCTCTGACCTGTTACCTGTGGCTGTAGGTGTTTCGAAGGCACTGATCATTCCTCACCAACCAGTAGACCCGACGTCCGATCTCTCGAGCTCCCGATGTGGTGGCAGCTCGTCGGCTGAGAAAATTCAGTTACATCAAACTTGAATAACAGAAATGCTGAAGCGAAAGAACAAAAATTAAATAAGTCTTCACCAGCCCTAAAACATGTATTGTTCATCTTCTTCAATACGTTCTTCATTCTTATATGGGTGGAAAAATAAGGGGTGAGTGTTTGGGAAAACAGTCAGCAAATGGGGGAACCATTCGAGCATAACAAAAATATACATATATATACAACTGAACTGAATTTGGGATATTTCAAGAACACTGAACAGAGCAGAGAACAAGTAGCACTGATATTTCTCGATTTTCATGGTTTATTGATCACTCCCAAATTTTTACTCCTCTAAGGGGACGAGGCCTTAATGACATAGTGATTCAGAGTGCATAATTCTGAGTACTACTGATCAGTCTCCAATTTTTACTCCTCTAAGGGGGCAATGCCTTAATCATATCTGATGTCCCCTATTATAACCTCGGGACTCGAGCGCCGAGCAGCACGTGTCATGTCCCGAACTACGCCGATAGCTCAGGAGGATTACCCAAGGACGTACGCCCTAGTCGGGAGAGTCTCCCGAGGAGATGATCATGCCCCCTATTACCACCTCGGGACCCAAGCAGCCTTTGAAGCAGCAGTTGAAGAAGGCTAAGGACTTCGCTCCGCATAGGTCATCGAACTCGGAGGACTTTGGGAACTCCTCCTTTCCCAGACTCCAAGCATTCTCAGCCTCGCCCTTCAGGCGATCGTTCTCGGCTCGCAGGCTCTGGATCTCTCACTCATCTCGGGCCCTTGTATCCGCCAGCTCGGCCTCCATGGCCTTCTTCGCAGCCTCTAGCACCCCCTTCTCGGCCTCTAGCGCCGTCTTCACGGCCTCCAGTGCCTCCATCCTGGCCTTGAACGACCTCTTCTCCTCTGCCCTTATTGCCTCCAACTCCTCAAGCAGCTTCGCCAGCTCGGTGTGGTGCTCGAGCACCTCATCCAGAGACTGGCGGGATGAGGTCACCTCCCTCCAAGCCCGGGTGAGGCGGTTGATCGCCTCACCGCCCCAAGCCATTGCCAGTATAAGAGTCAAGGATTAGAAAGCAAATATAAGTATGAAGTGAGAGCTCAGGCAGATAAGGTACATACCTCTGCAAATCTGACTGCGTAGGATCCCACGACTTCGAAGTCGGGTGCATTCCGCACTAGGTCAATGTCCCTGAACCATGTTGCAGAGAAGCCCCGTCGCAGCAGATCATGAAGGAGAGACACGAACGAGTCTTCAAAAATGTTTAGGACACTAGCTCGGCCCAGGCCAACTTCTGTCCTCACCCCCACCTCAGCCGAGGGAACCTCGGGGTTGGCCACAGGACGCGCCTCGGGCGTCGAGGTTGGAGGCTTCGTGGCCGGGCACATCTCGGTAGTGGGGGTGGACTGCGGCTCGGAAGTGGAGGCCCCCTTCTTCTTCGGGCATCGGGCCTCCTTCTCGGCAGACAGGGGGGCCTTCCTCTTCCCCTTCTTCACGTTCGGGGTTGCGACCGCCCTCGAATATCCATCTTCAGGACTCCCCTTTAAAGCCTTCAACATTGCTGCCTTGCCCATTCAATTGGCTGCAAAGAAAGAAACAGGTTACATTACAGCTCGGAATCGAGAAAGGTCACGACTAGGGGAAGACACGGTGATACCTAAGTCCCCGACCAGCTGAACCCCTTCCTTCTGAACCCGAAGTGGCACAGAAGGTCCTCCGTTATCAGCTCGGGAGCATTATAGCACTTGACGCTCATGGTGGTAAGGAAGGTATTCAGGTCAGGGGCTCGGTTGGGAGTCGAGGGTGACAGAGTGTACACATTATCTCTCCAGGTCATGTCACACCACTAGGGGTTCCTCTTTCTCCTAACCGACACACATAGTAAAATCGGCTCATCCATCCTTTGTGAGAGCTCGGGTTCCCCCCGATGAACCCGAGATCATCCTTGTGGGAAAGATAGAACTTTACCGATCCCAGCCTCTTCACCTGAACCAGCTGCATTAGGACGTAAGTGGTGAGGGGAATCTCAAAATAGCCGAGGAGGACAGTCAAGGACAGGAGGAAGCTATATGAGTTGGGGGCTAGCTGGCTCGGGCTAACCTGGATATACTAGCAGAGGGAGGTAATGAACCTCGGGATCGGGAACCTGAGGCCCATTTATAGTTGGTTTACGTAAAAGGAGTGGAAGCTAGGGGGAGGACGGTGAGCTCGCTCCTTGGGACAGGGGAGGACCACCTCGAATTTATCTAACATCCCCCCTTTTCTCCTTTCACGAGGATGTCCGCTAGCCTAAGGTTAGACGCTTTCTCCTCGTACCACGGGAGTCCCGAGGAGCCCAGTTCGGTCTGATCGGGTAGCGTTTGTTCACGGTTTTCTGGACTTATGGGGACACTGTCTACAGATTCAGCTGCGCTCCTTACTATGTTGTCGCTAGGGAAGACATTTTAAAATAAGTTAAAACTTACTAAGTTGAGAGTGGATGATTGGGAAAATAGCTCGGGAGCGAGAGAAAATTTCGGCATAGTTTTGACGTAGTAAAAATTGAAAGTGAAAAATGAAATGTAGTTGTTGCCTATTTATAAGATCTCGGGACGAACCATGACGTCTGATCTCGTGCTAAACCAACGGCCCAGATCATAGGGAACTTCAAGCATCACCTCGGTAGTCGGGGCTGTTTCATCCGGACCGTCCGCTGATATCTTGTCAACGGTTGAGATGCGACATCACGCGGATCGTGGTATTCTTCAAAATCACAAACCCGACCTTCATCCTGACCGTCCACGTGTGTTTTATCAACCTGCTCTGATACCAACTGTTAGGATCATAAAACAGGGGGGGTCCGTGAGCTCTGCCACACCTCACGTAGGCTCTGACACAGCCTAAACACCAAACCCATAAGTTACGTGCATTTTAAACAATTTAGAAGTAGAAAACCAGCACGCAACTGTGAAACCAGATCGGCGCGGAGCTGGACCAGCAGCTCTGTGAGATGGTCCGGATCTCATGCGATCTGGTCACTTCAAATCTTGAGCTGCAATAGCTCAGTGTTCTTCAAATGTTAGTGAACCGAGAACAGATTGAGTAATGAGATAAAGTTATGCGGAAATAACTCAAACTGAACTCTGAAAATCGAAAGCTCTTTAACAATTTTGAGAACGGATAACAAATATGCAAGGCATGAATGTAAATGCAGTAAACTGTAAAGAAAGATATGCTGCAATTTGTTTGTGGAAGTTCGGAGCTGAATCTCCTACGTCTCCCCTTCTTCCGCAATCGGGAAGGATCCACTAGAAGACTTTGATTACAGTGACCCTCGCTGCAACCCATTCCAACATCCCAGCAGACTGCCAGAACCATAGCAACCACTGCACACCAGCCCGCAAGCTGCGTGTGTCTAACTCACTTCTTTTACGCCTTTGTGAGAAAGGCTACACACACTTATTTAACGTCTCAGTGTGAAAGACAACTAGACTTGTTTAATGTCTCTGTCAAAGACTACAATTGAGAGTTTTTAATTTGATTCACTCATTTTTATGTTTCGCTCAACTGTTAGAGTAGATGCCCAACTATCCAACTTATGGCGTGTGGGTTTTATAGACTCTTGTACAAACAATCTTTATATATGATATTCGCATTTTCTTATATGGCATTCTTTACTTTCATTATGTGTGTAATGATTTACAATTGTGTTGAGTAAAGACCTAGAATACACTAAAGCGTATGTTAGATGTGATAGTGGGTATGACGGCTATCATGAAACACATCTAATAGTCGGTGTGTATTCTGAACATGTTCCTAGTCGATTGGGCCGTCAAAATGAGGATAAGGCCGCCCGAGTTCGAGACTAGTATCTGCGATGCGAAGTACCATGTTTCATTGGTAGGGAACATTGTGATGTTCTGAGCATGCAGATAGATAGTGACCTGGTGATCTATCGAACTACCCTCGTTCGGACTTTCCAAGTGGTTACCATTTGTCGAGTGGATAAGACCGAGGTCTTAGTTGTACTGATTAGTCCTCACGACTCGAAA
>KQ991255.1:128138-144455 GCA_001598015.1 Dorcoceras hygrometricum | reverse complement strand
TGTTACGAATGTTTTTCCTTGTTGCTGTAATGTCGGAGTTTGATGATTGTGTAATCAGTAGTTGCTGGTTGAATCAGTATAGTCTGGTTTAATAGGCAATGGCTGGTAGCGCGATTATTGTTTCGATATTGCAAGTGTCTTTCGTAAATTTTCAGCAGATGCACTTTTCATCAGCAGATGCATTCCATAGTAATAATTTCGCCGTTGCTTTATTCGTTTTAAGTACTATTCATTTCAGCTGGTATTGGTCTTGCGACTGGTACTATTCTTTTATATAATCGTGTTAGCATTTTCCTTGCGACTGATTGATGTGCTAACGACGTCGTTCCTTTAAGTTATGGAAAGATCAGCAGGTAGCCTTATTATTCCATCTGCTGATCACTCCAACGACATCGTTTCACTTTATATTTATTTAAAAGACCTCGCGACTGGATTCTTGTCTTGCGACTGGTTCCTATTTGTTGCGACTGGTACTATTCATTTCAGCAGGTATTAGTCTTGCGACTGGTACTATTCATTTCAGCAGGTATTAGTCTTGCGACTGGTACTATTCATTTGTATACACGTGTTAGCGTTTTTCTTACAGCTGATCGATTAGCATATTCTTTGCGACTGATCGATGCGCTAACGACGTCGTTCCCTTAAGTCATAGAAAGATCAGCAGGTAGTCTTGTTATTTCATCTGCTGATCACTCCAACGACATCGTTTCACTTTATATTTATTTAAAAGATCTCGCGACTGGATTCTTGTCTTGCGACTGGTTCCTATTTGTTGCGACTGGTACTATTCATTTCAGCAGGTATTAGTCTTGCGACTGGTACTATTCCTTGCTACTGGTTTTCTTTCAACCAGTTCCATTTTAACGATATGTTTCCAAAGTCGAATTCAATACTCAGTAAAGTTTTAAAATGGGAAGCAAATGTTTAAAAATGATGGAACCCGAGGATTTAACAGAAATGTTTAAAGGAAAGATTGTTAAGGAACAAAAGTTTCAGCAGGTATTAGTCTTGCGATTGGTACTATTCATTTCAGCAGGTATTAGTCTTGCGACTGGTACTATTCCTTGCTACTGGTTTTCTTTCAACCAGTTCCATTTTAACGATATGTTTCCAAAGTCGAATTCAATACTCAGTAAAGTTTTAAAATGGGAAGCAAATGTTTAAAAATGATGGAACCCGAGGATTTAACAGAAATGTTTAAAGGAAAGATTGTTAAGGAACAAAAGATGCTTTAGATTATGGCATAGATGGTTACGGTCACCAAGGAGAAGGGTGAGCAGTTGTCGAAGATGTCGACTGCCCTTTTATATGAGCTTTATGCTAAAACTGATATCGGGAGTCATTTTGATCAAAGTGCAAATTGGACCACATAGAACTTATATGCCATGATCAACTGAAAATGAAATTGAAAGAAATGAGAAGCTGGGCTATCTTCCCCTGTTTCTGCCATTGAATGTTTACTGAAATGTTTACGAAAATTACATTGTATATATTGAAGTTCCTTAACATATGCATTGCACAGATGTCTGCCTGCGTTTTATGAAATTGTTACTACTCAGATTTTACTTGCTGAGCCTTTAGGCTCACTAGCTTTTAAAATGATGCAGGTACGACAACTGGTGGAGGAACAGCAGGTGAAACTTGAAATCAGCAGATGGGTGGCGTTGTGTTTATCCAAGGCCTACGTTTTTCCGTGTCTAAGTTGTATCGTTTTGATTAAGTTGTACTGCATTAAATCAGTAGCAATGGTTGTATATTTACATAGAATATCAGCTGTTGTAAACCGCAATTGCAAAGTTATATGAAATAATCTGTTTTCCGCAAATGTTTTAGCAGTAGTGCGCGAACTTAAGTACCTGCTGATCTTCGAATTTGGCTTGTGTTTTGTTTCCTTTGAGTTATAAGAAATGCAGCTTATAACAAATTATCTTTTAGCCCTTCTTTTATTCGAAAATTTTTATTTACCCAATTCTCGTGGCCCCGTTGGGTTCGGGCGTCACAAATAGACGCTTATTCAAGCACTTAAGATTTACGTAATAAGGTTTTGGTGTGCCAGAACAATGCCTCCCCGATGCGACAGGAACCAACAGGATGATGTTACACCTCCTCCTCCTCCCCCACCACCTCAGTTGACTCCGTACGAGCGATCTAGCGTGGACATGTTAGCTGGGATTACCAGGCTATTAGAGCGTCAGTCAGAGCGACCCGGGAAGTCGCATGAAGAGGACGTTGCAGAGAGGTTCCACAAGCAGGGACCTAAGGAGTTTGCTGGCACCATTGATCCACTTGTTGCTGAGGAGTGGATCCGATCCATGGAGACTATGACTACATGGGTCTAGCGGATGCCGACAATGTGACGCCCGCACCCACGGGTCACGGATTTTGGGTGAATTAATATTTGGAAATAAAAAGAAGGGCTAAACGGTAATTTGTTATAAACTGTATTTCTTATAACTTAGAGAAATTTCGAAACACAAACACAAAACTGACATACAAACGTTCGGCGCCAAGTACTGAAATTTGCGGAAAACAGATTTCATATATATATACTGCAATTGCGATATTACAACATCTGAAATTCTATATGAATTTACTACTGTTGCAATAGATCTAATACAGATGTCTATGATAAAAGAAAACAACATCTAAGACACGGAAAACGCTGCCCATAGATAAACACTTCACCACCCAGCTGTCTCAGCTTCCACCTTCCGCTTGTCTCTTAACTGTCTCACCTGCACCATTTTAAAAGCTAATGAGCCTAGGGGCTCAGCAAGTAAAATATGAGTAATAAAAAAGTCATTTAACGCAGGCAGACATCTGAACATTTACATAACTGAGTTTAAAGAAACTTCATTAAACGTAAACATTCTTTCTTAAACATCTTAAACTTTCTTTCATAGCTTGGATGCGGGGACAATAACCCAGATCCCTTCAATTAATTTCTTGTACTTTATTATTTATGGCTTAGAAGCTCTCCTTAGGTCCAATGTGCACTTGATCAAATGACTTCTGATATCAGTTCTAGCATATAGCTCATTGTGAAGAGGCAACCGACATCTGAACGACTACTCACCCTTCCTTTATGAAAGGGCAACTGACATCTGGACAGTTGCTCACCTTTCCTTTATGACCTTCTGTTATCTATGCCATAAATCCGTAAAAATAAACTTTTGTTCATTTAAACTGCTTATCCTTTGAAATCTTCTTTGAAATTTCCTTTGAAAATCATCAGGGTTCACTTCTTTTAAAACTCGCTTCCCATTTTAAAACTTACCGAGTATCAGATTTGACTACTGAAAAACAATCGCTGAAATAGAAACAGATTTCTCTAAAAGAAACTGTACTGGAAAGCAAAACAGATTCCTCAGGTGGAACGTAACGTTGAACAGATGTGACAACAAGGAACAGTACTGTTAGCATGGAACAGATCTGACTATGAAAATTACATCGCTAACATTGAAACAGATGTCGTCGGTCAACTCAGATGCAACGCATGAACAGTGTTTGGAAAAGAAACAGATGTATCTAATGGAATAGTGTTTAGGAATAAAACAGCTGCGACTTGGTCAACTCAGATGTCAACGCAACTAAGTTGGTCAACTCAGATGTCAATGAATAATCGCAAGGGACTCAGTAGTGCAGTATTTAATACTGTGAAATCTAACCAAAATCTGATGTGTCGCGAAAACACGAATCTGAATTGAAAACTGCTGATTAAATTAAAATATTTATTCGCTAACATAGGAAACAAAGTCTGAATAAGAACTTGGTGCTGCAACATCACGAACGACTACGATACCAGTTCTGCCTATCAAACCAGACTTAGTTTCTGATTCGACTGGAATCTCCGATTACATAGAGTCAAGCTCAGATGTTACCATTCATCAGAAGCAAAAACATTCATGAAAATACGTGACTCAAATCTGAACTCCTCAGTACTTTGAAACATCTTCAATCTTTCTTAAAACATTCTGGAAAACTTTGGAAGTAGAAAATATAACTTTGAACCCAGTCTTCTTTCTTAAACATTTCTAAACAAACATGAACTTAAACATAAATTTAAACATACAGGCAAGCAGATCCAAATGAAATGAGAAAAAATCAATATATGCTTCAAATGGTGTAGCAAAGGATCAGCTTTTACTTGCCTTTGAACTGAGCTTTACGATAGCAGTTTATTCCTGCAGAGTTCCTTCTCCTCAAGCAATCACACGAGCTTCTTTGAAGATATTTGAAAGAAAACAAAAGAGTTTTCTATTTGCAAGTGAAAATGAACTTTTCCTTCGTAACAGGTATTTATATGGTAGGGATTAGTGGCAAATGAGGTGTATTCATCAAGCATGACACACCTTACCTAAAGTTATGAATTTGAGTTCCTTCGTAACAGGTATTTATATGGTAGGGATTAGTGGCAAATGAGGTGTATTCATCAAGCATGACACACCTTACCTAAAGTTATGAATTTGAGTAAAATTCCCCCTCAATGTTTTACATTTGCAAATTTACCAAACCCTTTTAAAAAGAAATCATTTCGTTCTCCTAAAAATAATTTTAATAGATTTCTAAAATCTGCTCGTGTATTGCGCTTGGAGTGACATCTGCTGGAACTTGCTGCGTCGTACCTCAATTCTAAAATCAGTAAAATCAACTTTCATAAAATAGCTTATGCTAACATTTAAATTATCATTTTGACCTTTGAAATAAATAAGATTCAAACATGTGGTCCTATGGATTTTGGGGCGTTACAGACAAGGTCCGTTGTGCCATTTTCATGCTGAAGGGAGATGCTGCTCTATGGTGGAAAGGCGCAGTGGTTGGACTGTATCTGGAGAGCCTGTCATGGGGAGAGTTCAAGAAAGTCTTTTACGAGAAGTATTTTCCTGTAGATGCCCGGAGCCAGTTGATTCGGGAGTTTATGAGTCTCCGCCAGGGAGACAAGACTGTTGCTGAGTATGTGAGGAAGTTTGAGCGAGGGTGTACCTTTGTGCCCTCGATTGTTACAGTTGAGAGCGAGAAGTTGAGGCAGTTTACTGACGGACTGCGACCTGACATCCGCCACGATGTCAACATGACGGACGTGGAGACTTATATGGCGGCAGTGAACATGGCTTACCGGTCAGAGAGAGGCCGAAAGGATATGAGGATGACTATCAGAGGAAGAGACAGATGCAGCAGCCCGTCAGGGGCCAGTCTTCGTAGCCATCGGCGAAGAGACCATATCAGGGGCCTCCTAAGGGCCCAAGTCCTCAGAGGCAGCATCAGCAGAGACAGCAGGGCCAGCAGAGGCCACAACAGCAGGGTCCAGCGCCCCTAGACCTGTGGAGTTTCCGGTCTGCAAGGAGTGCAGTAAGCGGCATCCAGGACCTTGCATGCTAGGGACTGGCAGGTGTTTTCACTGCAAGGAGCCAGGGCATGTTTCTAGGGACTGCCCTAAGAGGAGACAGGCCACTGGTCGCGTGTTCGTGATGCAGGCTGAGGCTGCAGATTCGGACACGACTTTGCTCACAGGTATTCCGTTTAGATTTCTGTCGTTTCCATGTTTTGCCATGTCACTAACTTGGTGCTTTAGAACTGCATGCTAGATAGAGCACTGCTAAGAAACTTGTTGCCTTAGTTGCTAGGTGAACATAGGTGGGAACTGTAAGACTCCTAGTACTCGTTTTGGGAACTTTGATGGATAGGACTAGCGAACTTATGTGAGACCTGGAATTGTATAAGATTAATTTGGTTGGAATTAATCGGTTTTTAGAGATTTCTGGTGGTTCAGATCTCTGTTTGTAAGTTGGTTTGCATTTTTGGGTCAGAAATCACATTTAGAGTACTTCTGGAAGTTTTCGTATTTTTGAGTTTTGGAGGTAAAAGCTGGTTTTGTGAGCTAGCAGCTGGTTGGTGGTGAAAACCAGTCGTAGCGTGTAATTGCATGCGAGAGATCAAACTCCGTCGTTTTGGCGTTAGTAACCAGTCGTTGGCAAAGTCTGCCAGCAGCAACGCTTACGTGGATTCAGCAGAGAGTGCAAGGGAACTTCAAAACGGCGATGTTTTATGAGGTATCTGCTGAGTGATGTCTGTTAGCAGCAAGCTCCTGTAGCGAAGTGCTAAACGCCGTCGTTTGGATTAGTGGAGGCGACGTCGTTTTGGTTAGCGCTAAGAAATCAGCAGCTAGTGTGCCTGCCTTAGTAGCGATCAGTCGTTGCATTTGTGTAGTTCGGCAGATTTGTTGATGTGGTTAAGAGACGCCGTTTAGATTAGTTGAAACGCTGCGTTTCAAGTGTTGCGTTATGAAAGGAAACCAGTCGCTGGTGTTGGGGTGACCAGCTGATGGCAGATACGATGACGTAAGATGTGCGACGTCGTTTAGTTAAGTCGCTGCGACATCATTTTGCTTAGTGTTATTTGAGAATTCAGAAGTTGGTTTGCTTTGCACCTACTGATTGTGTTTACAACGAGTGTCGACTGGTTTTGTCGGTGGGAATTGTTATCAGCAGTTGAGATGTATACATTTATAGGAAGACTTGGTCTTCGATTGGTTTATTGGATTCCCATACTTAGTAAATTTTCTCCCGATTGTCGACCTCTGTTCTTCGAACCCTAGTACTGTTCACCGTGAGTTTCTTCGGCGAATTCCCGTCGTTTCCGGCCGTTTTTTGATACTCTTGAGATAGCGTTGGACTCCTCTCGAGAAGCTCTTCCATTTTATGCCACTTTTGGAAGCTGTGGTTGGCTAGTTGAGGATCGCGAAGTTGCTGGTTTAGCTCGTGTATTTTGTAGTTCAGGTAGAACTTCGTAAATTCGATGGAATCTTGTTCCTAGCCTAGAATTGAGCTTCCTGTTGAATTGTTGAGTAGGATGATAGCTGGTTGAGCGTGTGACTCCCAGCAGTGCTTTCTGTGTATTAGCGTCCCTGTGATTTTTGTCCTATGTGTTTCGACAGGTTGAAATTCAGATTTCTCGAGACCTTTGTTAGCAGTAATTGTTACACAGAGTATAAGGTACGGATTTGAGCTTGATGTAGCTTGGAATTGGCGTGAGATTTAATGTGAGGCTGCTGGGATGTTTCGGTGAACATGGCTGTGTATTGCTTGCTGAGCATTGATGTTTATGCTAGCTATTTTATGTGAATTGCATACACGCATCTGTTCACGCATATTTCCGATCCCTTGTGTATCGTATTTTGCAGCCTTGTATCTTGTTGTATTGTTGTTGTTGATTCTTACCATGATGCGAGGGCGAGCGGCAATACCTCACTCTCATCTCCCTGCTGGGATCTGTTAGCCACCATGCGCCGAGTTGTTAACTACCACAGTTCATGGGCGAGGCAACGGCAGGTTGAGTTGTTTGTTTCATCTGGTATTTGGGTGTAGTGTCAAGGCGAGTGGCTCATTACCACACTTTGAGCACACCCCATGGCCACTGATTCGTTGCTGATCTTGTGGAGCTATGTTTGAGTTCCTTGGCTCCCTTGTTTGTTGTAGCCTTCAACTGTTATCCAGTGTCTCATGCATAGCATCTGCATTATTATCTTATGCATTTCCTTTAGCTATTTCATTTGCTCTCCGTACTGGGGTTTGACTCCATGTCCCTCTGGGGCTTGGTTGTTTTCCTTGTTGTGTTGTTTTCAGGGAAGCCAGGTTTTACAGTTGGTTGTGGTTATAACCGAGCTGGTGGTGCCCCAGGAGGTGGTTGAGTATCCCAGTAGCGTATAGCATATTTATATGTATCAGTACAGTTAGCCAGGGGATGCCCTGCGCTTTGTTGTTGTATTTTGTTGATGGAGTCTGATACATGTTGTTGTTGTTGTTACACTTGTTATGCTATACTGTTTAGTTATTTTTATAAATTGGAATATATTTTGAGTATTGCGCTGTTTTAAATTATATGTTTTAAACCGTCAGACCAAAAGCGAAAATTTTACCCGCTTTTTAGTAGCTTCCGCATGTGTTTGTATGTTTATCTCTGATATGAGCACGAGACCTGACATTTTTGGTATCAGAGCTTAAGCTGGGATAAGCTCAATATCTTTTATCACACTTGAGTCTAGGCACAGTGTCGTGTGTTGCATGTACTTGACTTATGTGACTACGTGCTGCATATTTGTGTTATGTGCTATCTATGCTGTATCTGTTCTGTTTTGCTTAATCCTGTTGAGTGTTTTCGTAGATGCCTCCTAGACATCATGGTAGAGGTAGGGGGCAGTTTGAGGAATCAGCAGGACAGAATGAGGATAGGAGTAGTGCTCGCAGTCGTACTCGTGCTAGCGACGATGAGGAAGTTGAGGTTGCGGCACCTCCTGTGGAGAGGATGGATGTTGTAATAGAACGGTTTCAGCGGATGAACCCTCCAGTCTTTAACGGTGAAGAGTCCAGTGAGGATGCAGACTCGTGGCTCCGGAACATTATCGGTCTTTTCGATCGGGTGCAGTATGATGATGATCTTCGACTGAGTTTAGTGACCCTCTTGCTCAGGAAGGCGGTGGAGCACTGGTGGCGAGGCGCTTCGAGTACCTTGTTGGAGACCGGTGTTGGGATCTCTTGGGGCAGTTTTTACGAGACCTTCCAGCAGGAATATGTGCTCGAGTCCTATGTGAACGCCCGGGAGCGGGAGTTCGACCATCTGGAGCAGGGCTCCATGACTATTAGGGAGTATTCCCGGCAGTTCTCTTCTTTGTTGGCGTACGTTCCCCATGTTTCTGGCCGGGAGAGGGCCAAGCGGACTAGATTTCTTGAGGGCTTGAATGAAGAGTTGTATCAGATGGTGTTGACCAGTAAGCCCAAGAGTTATGCGGAGGCCGTGGATGCTGCTATTGTCATTGAGGAGGGCTTGCGCAGTCGTCGTGCTCGTAGGCAGCAGGCAGCGCCGGGTGGTCGTCCTGCTATTCAGAGAGCGCAGTCTCCTCAGTCCTCCCAGTCCGCTTATCAGCCCCATCAGCAGCAACAGCAGCATCCATAGGTGGCGCAGCAGTCTGTCCGTCAGAGGTTACGTCCCCGCGGTCAGTGGTTCAAGAAGAAGTCGGGTTCTGGCTCTTCTGGTTCGGGCAGCTCGAGTAGCAGTGGTTCTTGGGCTAATTTTTGCGGGTTTTGTGGTGGAAAGAATCCGTCTACCCAGTGTGTTGGTGTGCAGGGCTCCTGTAACCTTTGTGGTCAGTACGGGCATTTTTCCAGAGTGTGTATGTCAGTTGGATCACAGCAGACCGCGGCCCAGCCTCAGGGTCGTGGAGGTCATTCTAGGGGTCGTTCCCCTCAGTTTCAGCAGCCTCGATTGGGTGAGACTCAGTTCAGGCCTTTCCAGCAGCCTGGTCCTTCGCGTTTTGGGCAGTCGTCTCAGCCTTTCTACTCTGGACCCCAGCATGATCAGGTTAACGCCATCACTAGGGAGCAGGCCGAGGAGACGCCGAGTCGGGTGATCGTAGGTACTTGTCTTGTTTTTTATTTTCCTACGCGTGTGTTGTTTGACACCGGTGCATCGCATTCTTTTGTTTCTGATTCGTTTTATTTTGAGTATGGTCTGTGTACCATACCTTTGCGCGATGCTGTTTCTGTTTCTACCCCTGGTGGTGTGAGCTTGTTCTCCCAGGATGTTTTGTTAGATGGCGTGTTGCGTTTTGGTGAGCATGTGTTGGTGGCGAGCTTGATCCGTTTGATGTTGTGGGACTTCGATTGCATAGTTGGGATGGACGTGTTGTCCAAGTATAGGGCCTCCGTGGACTGTTTCCATGGGATTATGCGCTTTAGGCCTATGTCTGGCGAGAAGTGGGACTTCTACGGCCAGGATTCTCGATCGAAGATCCCGTTGGTCTCAGCTATGGAGATGTTCAGCTTGTTGTCCTTAGGAAATGCTGGTTTCCTGATTTACGCTTTGGATGCGTCTTCTTCTTCCCGTGTGCAGCTTAGTGACGTTCCCGTGGTGCGGCATTTTCCCGACGTGTTTTCGGAGGAGATTCCTGGTTTTCCTCCGAGGAGGGAGATTGACTTCAGCATAGAGCTGGTGCCTGGAACAGCTCCGATTTCTCGTGCCCCATATCGTCTGGCGCCTGCGGAGTTGAGAGAACTCAAGGGAGATTGACTTCAGCATAGAGCTGGTGCCTGGCACAGCTCCGATTTCTCGTGCCCCATATCGTCTGGCGCCTGCGGATTTGAGAGAACTCAAGGTGCAGTTAGATGACTTGTCGGAGAAAGGTTTTATCCGACCTAGTATGTCGTCGTGGGAAGCGCCCAGTTTTTTTTGTGAAGAAGAAGGATGGCTCAATGCGGATGTACATTGATTTTTTCCAGCTGAACAAAGCCAAACAAGTACCCGTTATCGAGAATCGATGATCTGTTTGATCAGTTGAAAGGTTATGCGGTGTATTCGAAGATTGATCTGCGATCAGGTTACCATCAGCTGAGAGTGAGAGACCAAGATGTTGCAAAGACTGCGTTTCGTACAAGGTACGGACATTTTGAGTTTCTAGTGATGCCGTTTGGTTTGACCAATGCGCCTGTAGTCTTCATGGATCTGATGAACCGAGTTTTTAGAGAGTTCATAGACCATTTTGTGATTGTTTTCATTGACGACATCTTGGTGTACTCGAAGACTCCGAGGGAGCACAAGGAGCACTAGGGAATTGTCCTGCAGAGGTTGAGAGAACAGCAGTTATATGCTAAATTCTCCAAGTGCGAGTTTTGGTTGGATCGTGTTGTATTTCTGGGTCATGTCATTTCAGCGGATGGCATTTCTGTAGATCCCAGTAAGGTTGATGCTGTTCTGAACTGGAGGAATGTGTCAGAGATTCACAGTTTCTTGGGTCTGGCTGGCTATTATTGTCGTTTCATCGAAGGTTTCTCTAGCATAGCCAAGCCAATGACTCAATTGACCCAGAAGGATAAGAGGTTTATTTGGACTGAGCAGTGTGAGAATGCGTTTCAACTGCTCAAGGAAAATTGACTACTGCGCCTGTGTTAGCTCTGCCGTCCGGTTCAGGTGGTTTCGTTGTTTGTTCTGACGCTTCGCTAAATGGATTGGGCTGTGTTTTGATGCAAAATGGTCGAGTCATTGCGTATGCCTCGCGGCAGTTGAAACCGCACGAGACTCGTTATCCGGTCCATGATTTGGAGCTAGCGGCCGTTGTTTTTGCGTTGAAGATCTGGCGTCACTACCTGTATGGCGAGCAGTTTGTGGTGTACTCGGACCACAAGAGTTTGCAGTATCTGTTTTTGCAGCCTGACTTGAACATGAGACAACGTCGTTGGATGGAGCTGCTAAAGGACTTTGATTGCGAAATCAAGTACCAGCCTGGGAAGTCGAACGTAGTATGCCTCGCGGCAGTTGAAACCGCACGAGACTCGTTATCCGGTCCATGATTTGGAGCTAGCGGCCGTTGTTTTTGCGTTGAAGATCTGGCGTCACTACCTGTATGGCGAGCAGTTTGTGGTGTACTCGGACCACAAGAGTTTGCAGTATCTGTTTTTGCAGCCTGACTTGAACATGAGACAACGTCGTTGGATGGAGCTGCTAAAGGACTTTGATTGCGAAATCAAGTACCAGCCTGGGAAGTCGAACGTAGTGGCAGATGCTTTGAGCAGGAAGGCTAGTGAGATGCTTGCGTCGTTGTACATCTCTAAGGATCAGGAGCATCTTAACACTACGGGTTGGAGATTCTACCCGGCTGAGGATTGTGTTGTGGTTTCTTCTTTCCAAGTGGAGCCACATATTGTTTCGAGTATTCGAGAAGCACAGAGGACTGATCCTTCCATCCACGAGTTGAAGTTAAAGGTCAGGGCTGGTGAACTTGAGGACTATTCTGTCTCTTCCGATGGTTGTTTGCGTTTCCGGGGCAGGTTGGTTGTGCCCAATTTGATTGATTTGAAGGAGGAGATCCTTTGGGAAGCGCACTGTAGCAGACATAGTGTTCATCTTGGTGCACGGAAGATGTACCATGCGTTGAAGCCGCACTTCTACTGGGCTGGCCTGAAGAGCGACGTTGCTGGTTTTGTCGCCCGTTGTTTGAACTGTCAGATGGTTAAGGCCGAGAGGATGAGACCCGGTGGTTTGTTGCAGAGTTTGGAAGTGCCCCAATGGAATTGGGAGCACATTGCTATGGATTTGGTGACGCATCTGCCTCGTTCCAGCAGAGGATGCGATGCTATTTGGGTGGTTATAGACCACTGTCGAAGTCTGCACATTTTATTCCCTATGGGATGACCTTCTCGTTGAAGAAGATGGCGAAGCTGTACGTTCATTTTGTTGTTAGACTACACGGTGTGCCTGTTTCGATCGTCTCAAACCGAGATCCGAGGTTTACTTCCAGTTTTTGGAAGAGTTTGCAAACAGCTTTGGGCACCAGATTGGCTATGAGCACAGCGTATCACCCCAGACAGACGGCCAATCTGAGAGAACTATCCAGACGTTGGAGGATATGTTACGAGCTGTTGTGTTGGATTTCGGAGGTAGCTGGCAAGACGCGTTGTCTTTAGTAGAGTTTTCCTACAATAACAGCTATCAGGTGACGATTGGCATGGCGCCTTTTGAGGCTTTGTACGGCAGGAAGTGCAGATCGCTAGTTTGTTGGGAATAAGTGGGGGAGAAGCAGCTATCTGCCCCAGATTTTGTGCAGCAAATGAAGGATCATGTTGATCTAATTCGACAGCGGATGAAATCTGCCCAAGATCGCCAAACCAGTTATGCGAATAAGAGGCATCGACCTCTTGAGTTTCAGGTTGGTGATCAGGTATTTCTCAAAGTTTCTCCATTTCGTAGTGTTATGCGCTTTGGACACAAGGGAAAGTTAGCCCCTCGTTACGTCGGACCGTATGAGATCGTTGAGAGGATTGGCCCTTTAGCGTATCGACTGTTGTTGCCTCCGGAATTGTCTTCTCTACATGATGTCTTTCATGTTTCCATGTTGAGGAAGTATGAGCCAGATCCGCTCATGTGCTTAGGACTGACGAGGTTGAGCTAGATTAGTCGTTGAGCTATCAGGAATACCCCTTGCAGATCCTTGGCAGAAAAGAGAAACAGCTGAGAAATAATACCATTCAGTTAGCCCCTCGTTACGTCGGACCGTATGAGATCGTTGAGAGGATTGGCCCTTTAGCGTATCGACTGTTGTTGCCTCCGGAATTGTCTTCTCTACATGATGTCTTTCATGTTTCCATGTTGAGGAAGTATGAGCCAGATCCGCTCATGTGCTTAGGACTGACGAGGTTGAGCTAGATTAGTCGTTGAGCTATCAGGAATACCCCTTGCAGATCCTTGGCAGAAAAGAGAAACAGCTGAGAAATAATACCATTCCGTTGGTAATGGTAAATTGAACAAACATGGCAGGGAAGAGGCTACTTGGGAGCTGGAAGAAAAGATGCAATGCGAGTGGCCGAATCTGTTTGAGTAGCTGTTGAGCTAAATTCCAGTAGTTTGTATCTTTTGGTTGTATTTCTTCCCTAGTTGTTATTAATTGTTTGCTCAGTTATCTTGAACTCTTTGGCCTTGTGTTAGGCGAGTTTCTGTTTTGTATTTTGCTGCTGTGTTGTGTTCCAGAGTTGTTGTTGTGATTTTGGGGACGAAATCCTTTATAGTGGGGGAGAAATGTGAGACCTGGAATTGTATAAGATTAATTTGTTTGGAATTAATCGGTTTTTAGAGATTTCTGGTGGTTCAGATCTCTGTTTGTAAGTTTGGTTTGCATTTTCGGGTCAGAAGTCACATTTAGAGTAATTCTGGAAGTTTTAGTATTTTTGAGTTTTGGAGGTAAAGCTGGTTTTGTGAGCTAGCATCTGGTTGGTGGTGAAAACCAGTCGTAGCGTGTAATTGCATGCGAGAGATCAAACGCCGTCGTTTTGGCGTTAGTAACCAGTCGTTGGCAAAGTCTGCCAGCAGCAACGCTTATGTGGATTCAGCAGAGAGCGCTAGGGAACTTCAAAACGGCGATGTTTTATGAGGTATCTGCTGAGTGATGTCTGTTAGCAGCAAGCTCTGTAGCGAAGTGCTAAACGCCGTCGTTTGGATTAGTGGAGGCGACGTCGTTTTGGTTAGCGCTAAGAAATCAGCAGCTAGTGTGCCTGCCTTAGTAGCGATCAGTCGTTGCATTTGTGTAGTTCGGCAGATTTGCTGATGTGGTTAAGCGACGCCGTTTAGATTAGTTGAAACGCTGCGTTTCAAGTGTTGCGTTATGAAAGGAAACCAGTCGCTGGTGTTGGGGTGACCAGCTGATGGCAGATACGATGACGTAAGCCGTGCGACGTCGTTTAGTTAAGTCGCTGCGACATCGTTTTGCTTAGTGTTATTTGAGAATTCAGCAGTTGGTTTTGATGGTCCCGAAAATAGGATCACTAAGAAAATAGGAGTTCAGAAGGGGGGGTTGAATGAACTTCTTCGATTTTTCTATTTCAAAGTTCTTTTAAAATATTTGGATCTCAGTTTTATGCAAACTTCTCAGCCAACAAAATATGTGCGGAAATAGGCCGATTGGTTTGTGAACAATGAACAATGCACAACAGTAAATAAATGCGTAAATAAGAGATTGAGTCGAGAGTTTGTTTCTGAAAGTTCGGATATCAATATCCTACGTCTCCCCTTCTTCCTCCTCGGAAGGTAGCACTAAAAGACTTTGATGTGAGTAGCCTTTCTACAAACACCCGATCCCGTAACCCGCAGCTACGAGAACTCCTAGCGCTTTACAATACTTCACGCAGACTTCGCTGCTGGTTTTTACAATGCTTTGAACGTTTTTCGAACTTCTTAAAAGACAGTTCGTTTACAGACTCTATCAAATGTATCAATGAAAACACGAAACTAGAGACTGTAAATATCTTCTGGTATCAACAATGAACAACCAGAAGATTGACTCGAATGTTTTTCTAATGTAGATCAAACGATAAGTTCTTCGAGTCTGAGCTTTTTGAAGATATCAACGAAATGAAAGCTCTGTAAAGATTTTGGCAGCGTTACAGCAATAGATAATAGGCGAAGTGTCTGTTCTTCAACACCGCTGCTGATATTTATAGTCTTCGATTACAACGGTCATATTAATTCTCCAAAGGAAAATGAATCCCGTTTGAATTACTGCCAAAATAGTACACCGTAAATCCTGCTCCACTGCAAGGTCAAACGCTCATCCACAGAGCCAATTTTTCTTCTTTCCATTTTTGTGTAAGCATGGAGAAACGGCCTCTGTACACTGTACTATTCACCCAAAATAGTACCTAACTTGTTTCCTTCATTCCAGGCAACTGTACGATCGTACAAATCTTTTCCTTATGAGCAAACGATCGTATTTCAAACACTTTGAGCTTGCGCCTGAAATTACTTTGAAAATCAGCACTTACATCCATCGTCGTTGTCAAGAACTTCGACTGGAAAAACGCTTGGAAGAATTCATCTGCTGATATGCCTATGCGTTTTTCCATCTGCTGATTCCTTTAGTGATAAAACGATGTCGTGTCAACTTAATCAAGTGACGCCGTTTTGCTATCTTTGAAATACATCTGCTGGTTAACACCAAGTAGTGCATCTGCTGGTTTGTCTAAGGAACGCTTCTGCTGAATCAATCAAAACGCTGTCGTTCCAACTAAACCAAACGCTGTCGTATCGCAATCTCAACAAATAGACTTAACCAACTGCTGAACTCTTCAAGAAAGTATCTGCTGAATACTTCATCTGCTGAAGCGAAACTGTGCACTCCAACGACGTCGTTCTAACTTATCAAAACGCTACCGTTTACACTTCTTAGCAAAACACGCTGAAAACTCAAAATTGTACTCGCTGGTCGAGACAACAACATCTGCTGATTGCTCTGAAGAATCTATCTGCTGAACTACTCAAACCGTTCAACTGCTGATCGCGTACCATCTGCTGAAATCTCACGAATACTCCAACTGCTGACTTTGCTACTGTAGAAAGATATACTCCTGCGGCAACCGATTGTCCAATAGCATCTTGTCTTATTTTTGTTATCACCAAAACTTATAAATATTGTCCTAACAATTTCCCCCTTTTTGGTGATGACAAAACTTCAGCAGCCGAGACAAAAGATATGCAAAAATAAATTGCACACTATCTGCTGGAAAACAAATTTTATTAACCAACAAAAATTGTACATAGGATGTGTACAAGAAATTCAGCAAAAAATTGTACATAGGATGTGTACAAGAAATATCAGCAGAAAAGAAAATCTAATCTTTTCTTCTTCTCTTCAACGACTTTGCTTCTTTTCTTCTTCTTTCTCTGTCTCGCTCTGCTGCATCTCTGTTGGCATCAGCATCGAGTACTGTTTGAACAATGCGTCGCTGAGCCATTTGAACTCTTTGCTCAAAAGTTGGAGTCACTGCACTGCCTTCTTTTTGA
>KQ991255.1:97228-107278 GCA_001598015.1 Dorcoceras hygrometricum | reverse complement strand
GAAGATAAAGAATGCCATAAAAGAATACGAATTTCATAAATAAAGATCATTTTACAAAGAGTCAACAAGAACCCACACGCCACAATTTGGCTAGTTGGGCACCTACTCTAACAATCTCCCCTTGCCCTAAAGCCAACTACTCATCAGACGCAGTCTCATTGTTTCGTGATGTTTTTCAAAAAACGGTCCTGGAAAGGGCTTCGTAAGTGGATCAGCAATGTTGTCTGCAGAGGCGACTCTCTCGACTGCTATGTCACCTCTAGCCACAATATCCCGGATTATGTGGTATTTCCTCAATATGTGTTTGGATCTTTGGTGAGACCTAGGTTCCTTTTCTTGCGCAACGGCACCCGTGTTGTCACAGTACACCGGGACTGGACCAACTCCTTCAGGGATTACGCCCAACTCTTGGACGAAATTCCTCATCCAAACCGCCTCTTTAGCAGCAGCTGATGCTGCGATGTACTCAGCCTCAGTGGTTGAATCCGCAATGGTGTCTTGCTTGGAACTCTTCCAAGAGACAACACCACCATTGAGCATGAATATAAATCCAGAGGTTGACTTCGAATCATCCACATCACATTGGAAGCTAGAATCAGTGTAGCCTTCCAATTTCAGTTCACCACCCCCATAGACCATGAACATATTCTTAGTCCTTCGTAAGTACTTAAGAATATATTTCACGGCCTTCCAATGCATTTGGCCGGGATTGGCTTGGTCTCGGCTCGTGACACTCAGAGCATATACGACATCTGGTATAGTTGAGATCATGCCATACATAATACTACCTATTGCCGAGGCATATGGCACACGTGTCATACTCTCTATCTCCTCATCGGTCTTTGGACACATAGACTTAGATAGATTGACCCCGTGGCATGTAGTTAGGTGTCCTCTCTTGGACTCTTCCATAGAGAACCGCTTAAGTATGGTATCGATGTAGGTAGCTTGGTCCGAGCATCCTTTTCGATCTATCTCTATAGATCTGTATTCCTAGAATATAGGATGCTTCACCCATGTCCTTCATCGAGAATCTACTAGACAACCATACTTTAGTTGACTGCAACATTCCTACATCATTCCTAATGAGTAGAATGTCATCAACATAAAGTACAAGGAATGTCACAGCATTTTTAACTACCTTCTTATACACACATGGCTCCTCGGGATTCTTGATGAAACCAAATTCTTTAATTGTTTCATCAAATCTCAGGTTCCAACTTCTCGATGCTTGTTTGAGACCGTAGATTGATCTCTGAAGTTTGCATACTTTATGCTCACTTCCTACAGATGTGAAACCCTCAGGCTGCGTCATATAGATCTCTTCCTTAATGTTTCCATTAAGGAACGCAGTTTTCACATCCATTTGCCATATCTCATAGTCGTACCATGCGGCTATGGCTAGTATGATTCTAATTTAC
Source organism: Dorcoceras hygrometricum (assembly GCA_001598015.1). Taxonomy (NCBI): domain Eukaryota; kingdom Viridiplantae; phylum Streptophyta; class Magnoliopsida; order Lamiales; family Gesneriaceae; genus Dorcoceras; species Dorcoceras hygrometricum. The sequence goes on along the minus strand of KQ991255.1, from coordinate 105,857 downwards.
TTGAACATTGCGACTGGTGAGAAGGTTTCATCATAGTCAACACCTTGTCTTTGAGTGTAACCTTTCGCGACCAGTCGCGCCTTGTAGGTCAGTACCTTACCATCAGGCCCAAGTTTTCTCTTGTATATCCATTTACACCCAATAGGAACTATTTTTTCGGGAGGATTAACAAGAGTCCAAACTTGGTTTGAATGCATTGAGTCAATCTCAGATTGCATTGCTTCAAGCCAAAAATTAGAATCAGCATCGTAAATTGCCTCTTTGAAGGTTCTTGGATCACATCCAACAGTTTGATCACTTGGATCATCTTCAAGGAGGAAACCATATCTAACAGGAGCCCTAGGAACCCTTTCAGATATCCTAGGCGTGTCCATATCAAGTATTGGCTCTTGAGGTGCGGGAGATTCACTTGGTACTTCATTTGGTTCTCGAACCTCTTCGAGTTCTACTATTTTGCCTTTTCTATCAAGTAGAAATTCCCTTTCCAGAAAGGTGGCATTTCTAGAAACAAACACTTTTGTTTCGTTTGGATAGTATAAATAGTATCCAATAGAATTCTTTGGATACCCAATGAAGTAACATAAGATGGATCTATTATCCAGCTTATCTCCCACTGTCTGCTTCACGTAAGCAGGACATCCTCAAATCCTCAAGTATGAGTATTTGTGTGGCTTGCCCATCCATATATCATTTGGAGTTTCATCCACCGCCTTGGTGTGGACGTTGTTCAACAACATTAACACCGTTTCGAGCGCATAGTCCCAAAACAAGGCCGAAAGTTTAGTGAAACTCATCATAGATCGAACCATGTCCATCAAGGTTTGATTACGACGCTTCGCTACGCCATTGAGCTGTGGTGTGGCCGGAGGGGTCCACTGTGAGAGAATCCCATTCTCTTTAAGATAGTATTGAAATTTCTCAAGTATTCTCCACCTCGATCGGATCGAAGTGTTTTAATACTTTTCCCCAACTGATTTTCTACTTCAGCCTTGAATTCTTTGAACTTTTCAAAGGATTCAGACTTGTGCTTCATTAAGTACAAGTACCCATACCTAGAGTGATCATCGGTGGTAAAGGTAATGAAGTAGGTGTGACCGGACTTAGTACCAATGCTAAGTGGGCCACACACATCAATGCGGATCAAATCCAATAGGCCTTGAGCACGTTCAGGCTTGCCCGTGAAGGGTAATTTAGTCATTTTTCCCTTGAGACAAGACTCACAAGTTGGTAGGGAGTTAATATCAGAAATATCAAACATGTCACTCCTAATCAACTTGTTCATCCTATTCAAGGAAACATGACCTAGCCTAGCGTGCCAAAGTTGTGTCAGGTTCAAACTATCTTTTATCCTTTTTATTGTTGTTGTATGTGTTTCTACATCGTGAGTTGGAACTTCTTTCAATTTTAAGGTGTATAGATCGTTTTCGCGTTCCCCATTTCCAATCAAACATTCATTCTTGTATATATTGCAAATCGAATTGGCAAAATGACAAGAATATCCATCACTATCAAGCATAGAAACCGGAACAAATAAAACATTTCTTAACAACAACTTAAAATTTGAAGGCAGAAATAAATAAATATCTCCTATAGCTTCAGCAGCAACCCTTGCTCCGTTGCCAAGCCTCAAAGTGGGTCACCCTATCTAAGACGCCGGCTTCTTGTCATTACCTGCAAATCATTGAGGTAATCCTTACAGTTCCTCCTCTAGTGTACAGGCTTGTGATAGTGGTGGCAAACATCCTCAGATTTGTTCGGCTTTGAAGTCCCTGCCTTGGGCCTCTTGGTGGGCTTTTCCTCCTTCGCAGGGGCAGAACGCTTCTTATCCTTGCGTTTGGGCCCCTTCTTCACAGAGGAAGAAGAGCCCATAAGGAGGACGGGCTTGTCCTTCTTTATGGTCCCTTCGAACACGACAAGCATGTTCACCACCTCTTCAAGGGTGGCTTCCAGCTTGTTCATGTTAAAGTTGACCACAAAGGGGTCGAATGCAGCAGGGAGGGAGAGGAGAAGCAGATCCACAGACAGCTCATGTGGAAGCGTGATATCAAGACCCACTAGCTTCTCAATGAGCCCAATCATACGAATCCCATGCTCGCGGACCGAAGTCCCCTCGTGCATGCGGCTCATCATGAGCTCCTTGACAGTAGTGAACCTCTCAGTCCGAGAGTTCTCCCCATAGAGCTCCTTGAGATGAAGGTGTATGTCAGCAGCATACGCCGTCTTCTCAAAACGCCGCTGCATTTCGTTGGACATCGATGCTATCATATAGCACCGTGCCTTAAGCTCGTCATCCCACCATTTGTCCAGCTTTTCCAGCTCCTCAGGACTGGCATCGGCAGGGGCTTCCTTCGGAGGGGTCTTCTCTAGCGTGTAGAGAAGTTTCTCCGAAGCCAAGACAATCTTGAGGTTTTGAAGCCAATCTTGGTAGTTCAAACCAGTGAAATTGTTGCTATCAAGTATAGCGACAAGTGGATTTTTGATTGAAAACATTGTAATAGCAGTTTATACTGAAAAGAAAATAGACATGCATTACAGACTATTTATGAAAAACACTAAGACATAAAACAAGGTCATTTAGTTTTATGAATTACCCTCCCACTATTTTAACGATTTCACCACCCTCTAATGAAATCGAGAAAGCAATTTTCCTTAGTGGGTACACATATTCCAATCAAAAAATCATGATCCCGAATAATATCAGCCAACCATGATCCTCAAAAGGTAGAGCCCAATTGCAACAGGTGCAACCTCCATGTATTTACCTCACGTCCAGTAAGGGCCCAATAATATGACGCCGATTACTATCACGTGTCAAGATGACCCATCAATGTTGAGTTGTGATGGACGGTCCCCTTAACGTCCCCAATAATATGAGCCAACGTTAAAGGGAGTTCCAACCAACTCACAGCAAGTGTCAATGACGTGTACAGCTTTCCGGCATACATCACCCCCTCAATAATATGAACCGGGCCATGTATACGGGTAGCATCGACGTACATCCATTGTTGATAGGAAATTTTAAACAATATTTAAATTCCCTTAGTTTATCGAATAAACTTTTGATCTTGATATAAATTTTAAATCACATTTGTTATCGCTGGCGCTTGAATGTTTGCATCGTGTATTTGTTGCGTGAGGCAATACGCTGTCGTTTTGTGGCATTCAGATGTAACGCCCCAAAATCCATAAGACCACAAATTCTAAATCCTTATAATTTGAGAACCCATTTCTAATTTCAGATTTCAGCATTGTTTATTTGTTCGAATAGCTGGTTTCTAATATTTAGATTTCATAAGGTAAAGAGATCCGATCAGCTGTCACCCGAGCATGGATAAGAAATTTTCAAACTTACAAATAAAATGATGTTGGATGGGGGAATGGTTAAGTTTCAGATTTTGGGTAGTACTTTTACAAATCAAAATATTGACAGGGAATTTTAAGTAAAATTTTTTGAAGTAGGCATGGTTTACCATGCCTACTCAAGTATTTCTCCCTGTTGCAAATTAGACCCCCATGACGTTGTCCTTGTGAGCTATAAGTTCATTCCTTTGCAAGAAAATACTCATTTTTGCATCAAAGAAAATAGTAAGCTTATCGTCGCGCTCAAGAGGACTCTCTGTTCATGACCTGCTGTATCTCGTGATTTCTTCTTATTGAGGCAAGTAAATCTGATAATTGCTACGCCATGAAAGCATATGTATTGTTCTCGTTTTGTTTCAGGATTCTTGCCTAAGTTATGTTTAATGTCAGCCTTTGTTCATGTTCTGATGATATTGATATGAATGTTTAATGTTCGGGTTCACAGTGGGTTATGTTGGAACCTAAAAATGTGTTTTCGAAGTTGACATTGAAGATGTTGATGTTATTTTAAACGCTGAGCATTTCAGGTTTCTATTTCATCGTAAAGTTGCAAAGTCCTTCTTTCTCTTTTGGTAGATGGTATCATCGGAAGTTGACGTTATGTAATCGGAGTTGCTAATTGAATCAGTGGTTAAGTCTGGTTTGATAGGCGATAACTGGTAACGTAGTTGTTGATTGAGATGATGCGGTACTACGTTCGTAATCAGTAGTTCCCATTTCAGCAGTCACCCTTGTGTTGAACATATTCCTAAATGTTGTGTTCAGTTGTTGAGTCTTGCGACTCATTTGCTTGCGACTGATTTACTGTTGCTTGCGACTGGTTTGCTTGCGACTGGTTTGATGTTGCTTGCGACTGGTTTGCTGTTGCTTGCGACTGGTTTACTGTTGCTTGTGACTGGTTTGCTTGCGACTGGTTTGCTGTTGCTTGCGACTTATTTACTGTTGCTTGCGACTGGTATGTTGCGACTGGTTCCTGTACCTTGCGTCTGGTATTGTGTCTTGCGACTGGTTCATGTACCTTGCGTCTGGTATTGTGTCTTGCGACTGGTTCCTGTACCCTGCGTCTGGTATTCTGTCTTGCGACTGTTTCCTGTACCTTGCGTCTGGTATTGTGTCTTGTGACTAGTTCCTGTGTCTTGCGACTGATTCATATATATATCCAATGTCTGAATTTTCTTACCAACAACTAATTTCCTATGTCTCAACTGGATGCTCAGTGAAAAATGTTTTGATGGAAAATGATTTAAAATGAAGTGAACCCTGATGTTGAGATCTGATTCCGTTCAGTAGATGTTTAAAGGAAGAAAATGTTCAGACTTTAGGATTTTTGGCAAAGATAACAGACGGTCCAAATTGGAAGGGCGAGCAGCAGACGAGAGGGTCAGTTGCCCCTTCATATTGGGTGAGATTTCACCATATTGTAACTGATATCAGTAGTCATTCGATCGAGTGCAACGGGACCTAAGTAGAGCTTCTGAGCCATAAGTCTAATGAAAATGATAACGCTGGGATTTGATCTTATTCCCAGAACAGATGTTGACGATGAATGATGTTTTATGACATCCTTTAAACTATGATGTCTTATGTATTGCGACTGCATATATATTGTGCTTTGTTACTCTCAGTTTTTGTTGTTGAGCCCCTAGGCTCACTAGCTTTCTTGGTGCAGGTGAGTCCGCGTCGGAGCAGATGGGAGGTGGAGTTTGAACCAGTAGTTATTCTTTGGTTTGTGCTTGACTACTTGAATTACTTGCTTGTGTGCTTACCTTTGAGTGTCTTGTAAAAATGCCCCCTAAGAGGAGAGGTAGAGCTAGTAGGCAAGTGGTGGTCGATTCGAGGACTCTGGTTAGTGCTGATAGAGAGGATGCCTCTCAACCGAGTGTTCCTTTGGAATATAGTGAGAGTCAGTCTTCAACCTTTCACTCTCTTGCTAGTGCTTTCAACAGAGTGGTTGACTTGATGGAGAGCCTTGCGGTTGGACAGACTCGAGTTCAGCAGTCATCAGGACAAGGCGTGGACCCTGGGCCATCTGGAACATCGTCTTCCCAGTCTTCTGTGGCATCGCAGTCTTTGATTCGTCAGAGGTTTAGACCTAGAGGAAGGCAATTTAAGAGATCTAGTTCGAGTTATTCAAGTTCCGGCGGTTCTAGTGGAGCGAGGCCGAATGCGTCATTCTGTTGTCGGTGTGGGGGTAAGCATAAACCCTCTCAATGCGTTGGAGTGCGAGGCGCTTGCAATATTTGTGGTCAGGTTGGGCACTTTGCTAGAGTGTGTCCTACTCTAGGACAGTAGGATTTGACTAGAGGTTCTTCAAGGCGACCGTATCATCCTGCTCAGTCCCAGCGATCAGGATTTCAGCCTCTAGAGACGTCTAGTGTTGGAGAGTTTTTCCTAATGGAGCAACCGGGACTTCAGCCAACTCAGAAGGATGCGACGACTGAGGAGCGAGATGATGTCTTGACCGGAGGAGGTTGTACAGTTAGTTGTACTTTACTTGTTAACTCTGTGTGAGTTTAGTTTGACGCGTAGACATCGCATTAGTTTATGATTGTACTTGTTTGTTTTGGTGGTGCGCGAGGGTTGTTTCCGCCCCATCTTGTTTGTGTGATGCCGTGTCCTTGTTACTCCTGTCGGTGGAGAAGTTGTCGTTGCACGAGTGATGCTGGGTTAGGTTAGCAAGTCTGTTAGGGAAGTTGTTTGTTTTTGGAGTGTTTAGATTCCCTTTATCGAGAATATAGCTGCTATTTGTTTGTGATGCGATGTCGGAACTGCAGTTTTGGTTTGGTGATCTCCTTCGTTCGAGGATTTCTTCCCTCATGTGTTTCAGTTGAGATTCTCCTGATTTCCTTGTAATCGTTAGTACTGTGCGAATCCTCTTTGATTTCTTTAGTCCGGACAGCAGAATTGCGGTATTTTGAACTCCATTTCATTTTGTTGTTTGTGTCCCCAGATGTTGAGTTGTTTGCGAGTTGCGTGTATCCAGCTGTTGAACTTCGATTCGTTTAATCGTGTATTGTCATATCCTGTTCAATTCAACTGTTGTAGCCATGCTTTGTTGTTGCTGTTTGTTCCTTACCAGGATGCGAGGGCGAGCGACGATACCGCACTCTCATCTCCCTGCTGGGATTTTTTAGCCACCATGCGCCGAGTGGTTAACTACCACAGTTCATGGGTTGGGTTCCGCGATGATCATTTTGTACTTGTTATTTTTGTTGTCTTTGATCTTAGTCAAATCTGTATTGAGATCCGTTACAACAAAGATGAATTCAAATAGAGTTCAGTAGTTGTAATATCGCGACTTCGCATTTTTTACTTCAAAATTGTAATGAAATCTGTTTTTATTTCTTGGCGCCAACGGTTGTACTTTGATTTTATTTTGAGCAAGGAAATACAGCTTGCTTAATTTATTATTTCAGCCCCTCTATTTACTTTTCATTCCTTTTTCCTTGATTCCGTGGCTCCCATGGGGTTTGGGTGTCACAAACATGGTATCAGAGCATGGTCCAGAGATAAACACACACACTCCTTGCCGGAACAGATTTCATCGACCGTCTCTTTGGGGCAGTGAGTTTTCTTTTATGTTTTAGAGCATGTATTTTTTATTCTTGCATGTTCTGATGTTCTTATGTGGTGGATTACGGGCTATAGATTAAGATGTCTGGCCAGGGAAGAGGGAGGAGGAACGCACCTGAAGATGAACCCAGTCCTGATAGTAACGCTAGTATTGCCCAACTTCTAAGGTTGCTGGTAGAACAGCAGGGGAGAGGCAATGGTCAATCCTCCAGTAGTAGAGGACCTAGCAATGATGACCCTCAAGAACGATTTCGAAGACAGAAGCCAAGGGAGTTTAGTGGCACCACAGATTCGTTCGTCGCCGAAAACTGGATTAAATCAATGGAAGTGATATTTGAGTATCTTCAGACGCCAGACTTATAAAGATCCAGATTTGCGATCTACATGTTGAGGGATGATGCAATGCTCTGGTGGGAAGGAGCAAAGTTAATCGTAGATGTGACAAATCTCCCCTGGGAGGAATTCAAGCGGGTGTTCTTTGAACAGTATTTCACAGAGGATAAGAGGTCCGAATTGAAAAGAGAGTTCTTGATGATCAAGCAAGGGGACATGACTGTCCAGGAATATGTTCGAAAGTTCGAACTAGGGTGTTATTTTGTACCGTTGATTGGAGCTGATCCTAAGGAGAAATTGCGACATTTTGTCGATGGATTGAAACCAGCGCTCAGGCATGATGTGAGGCTGGTAGAACCAAAGGATTATCGAGGAGCGGTGGACAAGGCTCTAAGTGCTGATCAAGATTGGAAAGCTGTTGTGGAAGAGCGACAGCTGAAGAGACAGGCCTTTCAACAGAAAGACCAGCGACCACCGAAGAAGCCATATAAGAATCAGCAGCGGTCGCAGGAACAGAATCATCAGGAGCAGAAACCTTTGGTTGTGCAACCCATTAGTGCGGTTTCAGCAGTCGGCAGTAGACCTCAGTGCCCCAAGTGCCAGAAGAACCACCTTGGTCCTTGTATGAAGGGACAGAATGTTTGTTATCGATGTGGATTGCCAGGGCATGTTATTAAGGACTGCCCGAAGATGAAATAGTTGGTGACCAGTAGAGCTTACGTCATGACGACTGAGCAAGCCAATCCAGACTCTACAGTGGCTATGGGTAAGATCTTGATCGTTGGAATTCCCTCTTTAGCTCTGATAGATTCAGGCACTACGCATTCATTTATAGCGGAAGATTTTGCTAAGAAATTGCATGTTAGACCAGACCAGGTGACTATAGGATTTTGCATAACAGTGCCCTCTGGGGAAGAGCTGGTATCCCATAACTTGTTTCGTGACTTAGAACTTAGACTTCAAGGGCATTCAGTTACTGCTGATTTAATTGTTTTACCGATGCCTGAGTTCGATCTAATTCTAGGAATGGATTGGTTGACTAAATACGGAGTCGTGATAGATTTCAAGCTTAGAACCGTAGTGGTGAAACCTCCAAGAGGAGAATGGTTCGCGTTCGAGGCTGGTCAGATGTGTAAAATCCCTCGGATTATTTCAGCTCTCAAGGCACAGAGTTGTTTGAGGAAAGGAGGATTAGGATTCTTGATAAGTCTATCCTCTTTAGTAGCTACCAGTAAACCTTCACTTTCAGATGTTGAAGTAGTGAACAAATTCCCCGAGGTCTTTCCAGAAGACATATGCGGACTGCCACCTGATAGGAAATTGGAATTCGCAATTGATTTAGTTCCAGGAGCAGCACCAGTTT
>KQ991255.1:62100-97173 GCA_001598015.1 Dorcoceras hygrometricum | reverse complement strand
CGAGGCTGGTCAGATGTGTAAAATCCCTCGGATTATTTCAGCTCTCAAGGCACAGAGTTGTTTGAGGAAAGGAGGATTAGGATTCTTGATAAGTCTATCCTCTTTAGTAGCTACCAGTAAACCTTCACTTTCAGATGTTGAAGTAGTGAACAAATTCCCCGAGGTCTTTCCAGAAGACATATGCGGACTGCCACCTGATAGGAAATTGGAATTCGCAATTGATTTAGTTCCAGGAGCAGCACCAGTTTCTAGAACACCTTATCGTCTTGCTCCATCAGAAATGAAAGAATTAAAAGAGCAAATACAAGAGCTGCTAGACAAGGGCTTTATTCTACCAAGTACATGACCATGGGGAGCCCCTGTTTTGTTCGTCAAGAAGAAGGACGGGAGTCTAAGGCTGTGTATAGACTATAGAGAGTTGAATAAGCTGACGATTAAGAATAAGTATCCCTTTCCTAGAATTGAGGATCTGTTTGATCAGTTGAAGGGATCGGTAGTTTTCTCTAATATTGATTTGAGGTCTGGTTATCATCAATTTAAGATAAAACCAGCAGACGTTTACAAAACATCCTTTAGAACACGATATGGTCATTATGAATTTTGGTAATGCCCTTCAGACTTACTAACGCCCCCTCAGCTTTTATGGACTTGATGTATAGAGTTTTCCAACCCTTTTTAGATCAGTTTGTAGTTGTATTTATTGACGATATTTTGGTGTATTCCAAGAACAGACTCGAGCACGCAAACCACCTGAGAATAGTGCTTCAGAAAAACTTTCTGTTCGTCTACAAGCGGTTCAAATCGTTCACACTGTTTTGGTTGGAAAGGATTTCTTTTCTCGGGCATATTATATCCAAAGGTGGATTGGAAGTAGACCCAGCAAAGGTGGAAGCCGTTCGCGACTGGCCGGTACCAACCTCTGTTTCAGAAGTTAAGAGTTTTCTGGGGTTAGCGGGATATTACAGGCGCTTTATTAAAGGATTTTCGAAAATGTCTGTTCTCTTAACATCGCTGACTAGAAAGTTGAGCAAATTTGAATGGACCCCCGACTGCCAAGTCAGCTTTGAGCAATTGAAGCAGGAGTTAATTGAAGCTCCTGTGCTAACTATGCCATCTGATCAGGGGAAATTTATCATTTACACAGATGCGTTGAAGTTGGGATTAGGAGCTGTTTTGATGCAAGATCATATAGTAATTTCCTACGCTTCTCGACAGCTGAAAAATCACGAAAAGAATTATCCCACTCACGACTTGGAGCTGGCAGCAGTTGTTTTTGCCTTAAAGATTTGGGGGCATTATTTGTATGGGGAGAAGTGTGAGATATTCACAGATCACAAAAGTCTGAAATATTTCTTCACCCAAAAAGAATTAAATATGAGGCAGAGGAGATGGCTGGAGTTGGTGAAATATTATGACTGCACGATCAGCTATCATCCAGGCAAGGCTAACGTGGTTGCTGATGCTTTAAGTAGAAAGTCTGTTTGACTAGCACAACTCATCATCCAAAAACCTTTGGCATCTGATATTGAAAAGTTTGGCTTAGAGCTGGTACCCAGCAGCTGCAATTCAGTCGTAGCTGATACCTCAGTGAGATCAAATTTATTGGACCAAATTCGTGAGGGTCAGCTGAGGCATGAGCAACTACAAAATTGGGTTAAACAAGATAGGGAAAGAGGCGGCAGCCTCTATTTTTCAGACGGTAGCATAATCAGATTTCAAAGAAGAATTTGGGTGCCGCAAGTGGATACTTTGAGATCAGATTTGATGGAAGAAGCCCATACAGCCCCATACTCTGTTCATCCAGGGAGTACTAAAATGTATAAAGACCTCCAGCAGTTGTACTGGTGGCCAGGGATGAAACGATACATCGCCAGATTTGTCTCGGAATGTTTAACTTGTCAGCTGGTGAAGGCTGAACACCAAAGACCAGCTGGGTTGTTGAAGCCATTGCCCATTCCAGAGTGGAAGTGGGAATGTATTGCCATGGATTTTGTGATTCGTTTGCCTCGAACTGCTCAATGTTATAATTCTATTTGGGTTATTGTAGATAGACTTACGAAATCTGCTCACTTCCTGCCGGTGAATACAACCTACGACATGAGTAGGTATGCAGAGTTGTATGTGAAAGAAATCATCAGACTTCACGGTGTTCCATTGTCGATTGTGTCTGATAGGGATTCCAAGTTCACGTCTGCATTTTGGAAAACTCTGCATCGAGCTTTGGGAACAAAGTTGACATTCAGTACGGCCTTTCACCCCCAAATCGATGGACAATCAGAAAGAGTGATCCAGATTTTAGAGGATTTACTCAGAGCATGTATTATAGATTTCTCAGAAAGTTGGGATTTGAAACTACCGTTGGTGGAATTTGCGTATAACAACAGTTTCCAAGCTTCCATCCAGATGGCACCATACGAATCTCTATATGGACGTAAATGTAAAACGCCTCTTCATTGGGATGAGATAGGAGAGCGAGATGGTCTAGGACCAGATCTGGTAGAACAGACGATGAATTTTGTTAGAAAAATAAAGGAAAGGATGAGAGCAGCTCAAAGTAGACAAAAGAGCTATGCAGACAATAGACGAAGGGAACTAAGTTTTGACGTTGGTGATCACGTCGTTTTGAAATTAGCTCCAATGAAGGGAGTGATGCGTTTTGGAAAGAAGGAAAAACTGAGTCCCAGATACATAGGTCCCTACGAAATTCTGGACAGAGTAGGAACATTGGCCTATCAGATTACACTGCCGCCTCATCTATCTTCAGTGCATAATGTATTTCATGTATCAGCTTTAAGGAAGTATGTTCCCCACCCATCGCACATATTGACCGCTTAACCAGTTCATTTAGCACCAGATTTGAGCTATGAAGAGAGACCTGAGAAGATCCTTCTTAGGGAGAAGAAAGCTGAGGAATAGAAGCATCCCCATGGTTAAAGTTCAATGATCGAATCAAACCGAACGAGAAGCTACGTGGGAAACGGAAGCTAGTATGCATAGTCGTTACCCAGATTTGTTCGGTAAGTAAATTTCGAGGACGAAAATTTTATAAGGTGGGTAGAATTGTAACGCCCCAAAATCCATAAGACCACAAATTCTAAATCCTTATATTTGAGAACCCATTTCTAATTTCAGATTTCAGCATTGTTTATTTGTTCGAATAGCTGGTTTCTAATTTTCAGATTTCATAAGGTGCAGAGATCCGATCAGCTGTCACCCGATCATGGCTAAGAAATTTTCAAACTTCACAAATAAAATGATGTTGGATGGGGAAATGGTTAAGTTTCAGATTTTGGGTAGTACTTTTACAAATCAAAATATTGACAGGGAATTTTAAGTAAAATTTTCTGAAGTACGCATGGTTTACCATGCCTACTCAAGTATTTCTCCCTGTTGCAAATCAGACCCCCATGCCGTTGTCCTTGTGAGGTATAAGTTCATTCCTTTGCAAGAAAATACTCATTTTTGCATCAAAGAAAATAGGAAGCTTCTCGTCGCGCTCGGGAGGACTCTCTGTTCGCGACCTGCTGTATCTCGTGATTTCTTCTTATTGAGGCAAGTAAATCTGATACTTGCTACGCCATGAAAGCATATGTATTGTTCTCGTTTCGTTTCAGGATTCTTGCCTAAGTTATGTTTAATATCAGCCTTTGTTCATGTTCTGCTGATATTGATATGAATGTTTAATGTTCGGGTTCACAGTGGGTTATGTTGGAACCTAAAAATGTGTTTTCGAAGTTGACATTGAAGATGTTGATGTTATTTTAAACGCTGAGCATTTCAGGTTTCTATTTCATCGTAAAGTTGCAAAGTCCTTCTTTCTCTTCTGGTAGATGGTATCATCGGAAGTTGACGCTATGTAATCGGAGTTGCTAATTGAATCAGTAGTTAAGTCTGGTTTGATAGGCGATAACTGGTAATGTAGTTGTTGATTGAGATGATGCGGTACTACGTTCGTAATCAGTAGTTCCCATTTCAGCAGTCACCCTTATGTTGAACATATTCCTAAGTGTTGTGTTCAGTTGTTGAGTCTTGCGACCGGTTTGCTTGCGACTGATTTACTGTTGCTTGCGACTAGTTTGCTATTTCTTGCGACTGATTTACTGTTGCTTGCGACTGGTTTGCTGTTGCTTGCTACTGGTTACTGTTGCTTGCGACTGGTTTGCTTGCGACTGGTTTCTATGTTGCAACTGGTTCCTGTACCTTGCGTCTGGTATTGTGTCTTGCGACTGGTTCCTGTACCTTGCATCTGGTATTGTGTCTTGCGACTGGTTCCTGTACCTTGCGTCTGGTATTGTGTCTTGCGACTGGTTCCTGTGTCTTGCGACTGATTCATATATATATCCAATGTCTGAATTTTCTTACCAACGACTAATTCCTATGTCTCAACTGGATGCTCAGTGAAAAATGTTTTGATGGAAAATGATTTAAAATGAAGTTAACCCTGATGTTAAGATCTGATTCCGTTCAGTAGACGTTTAAAGGAAGAAAATGTTCAGACTATAGGATTTATGGCAAAGATAACAGACGGTCCAAATTGGAAGGGCGAGCAGCATATGAGAGGGTCAGTTGCCCCTTCATATTGGGTGAGATTTCACCATATTGTAACTTATATCAGTAGTCATTCGATCAAGTGCAACGGGACCTAAGTAGAGCTTCTGAGCCATAATTTTAATGAAAATGATAACGCTGGGATTTGATCTTATTCCCAGAACAGATGTTGACGATGAATGATGTTTTATGACTTCCTTTAAACTATGATGTCTTATGTATTGCGCCTGCATATATATTGTGCTTTGTTACTCTCAGTTTTTCTTGTTGAGCCCCTAGGCTCACTAGCTTTCTTGGTGCAGATGAGTCCGCGCCAGAGCAGATGGGAGGTGGAGTTTGAACCAGTAGCGGCGTGCTAGTGTTTATCGAAGGCCTGCGTTTCCGCGATGTTCATTTTGTACTTGCTATTTTTGTTGCCTTTGATCTTAGTCAAATCTGTATTGAGATCCGTTACAACAAAGATGAATTCAAATAGAGTTCAGTAGTTTTAATATCGCGACTTCGCCTTTTGTACTACGAAATTGTAATGAAATCTGATTTTAAATTCTTGGCGCCAACGGTTGTACTTTGATTTTATTTTGAGCAAGGCAATACAGCTTGCTTAATTTATTATTTCAGCCCCTCTATTTCCTTTTCATTCATTTTTCCTTGATTCCGTGGCTCCCATGGGGTTTGGGTGTCACATCAGATGTCTCGCTAGTGTTCAGAGGAGAGATCTGATGGCGCTTATGCATGGAGGTCTGCCCATGTGTTTTTTTATCGGGCGTAAAACGTTGTCGTTTAGATAAGTTTGAACGGTGTCGTATGGGCGTAGCGCTAGTGCAAGAGATCTGCTCATGCGCGAGAGAGATTTGTTGAGTGTAGCGCGGGAGTGATGCGACGCCGTATCATAGGGATCTGTTGGCGATAGTGCGCTAGAGTGAGATAATGCCACGTGTTGGTCAGCCCCATGAAGTTGACTGCTGGTGATGTAGCGCATTAGTATAAATATGTTTCAGTTGTGTTGTACTCCTTTCAGATGTCTCTGTTGTGACATCGTTTTGTTTGTGATAGCAGGAGCCTCTGTACGCCGTCGTTTCCAGGTTAGGATGTCTCGCTTGGAGATGAAATCTGGTTGATGGTGAATCAGATTTCAACGCGAGTCAACCTTTCCTGTAGCTCGTGATTGCTGGTGCGCGAGACAGCGGGTAGTGCTTGTATTCAGATGTCTTCGATACGTCTCCGTTTTAGGTTTAGCGCTAGAGTCTGCTGGTGCGTTAGCCTTCAGTAGTATAGAGATCTGTCGTAGCATTTCGATCAGACCTGATGACGTGTCCAGTTGCGTCAGCAGTCTCAGCGACGTCGTTTGGTGGGTGATCGCTGTTTAGCGCTAGTTTCAGATATTTGAGGAATCTGTTAGTGGGCGAGAGTTATTGAACAGATGTCAACGTTTTGCGTTGACCGACTTTGCTTAGCGTTGTTAGTATTTGATGCGGGCGCTGAGATCTGTTTAACCGGTGCAACGTCGTTTTGCTAATATCTAGCGTTAACGCTGAAGTCTGATGGTTGTGTGAAAGCTGGAGCATTTCAGATGTCTCTTATGCGACGTCGTTTGGATTAATGAGTACGACGTCGTTTGGTGGTTGCGTTAGAAGAGCGTGGAGAGATCTGTTTTGCAACGTCTGAACTGGATGTGCGTTGTTGCTGCGACCGTAGGCGAGAGGATTTTGCCTTAGTGAGAGATCTGAGCAGTACCAAAAGTTGGGCGGATGGAGAAATCTGTTTAAGTTGTTGGCTGGTGTATATTTATGCTAAGTAGAGATTGAACACTTAGCCATTTTTTCTCAACCCAACATTTCCTATCTCCTCTTTTGAAACCCTCGTTCGATCCTGTTCACCGTAACCTATTTCCCCGATTTCTCGTCGATTTCCTTCGTTGTTTTGAGCGAGATTGGTGGTGCTGAGTTCCCCTTGAGTTGCTCTTTCGATTGATACCAGTTAGAAGACTAGGGTCGTTGGAGTTGAGGATCACGAAGTTGCTGTATTTTAGCTGCAGTGGAATCCGATAGTTCTTCAGCCTCTCGAGCTTTGGGTCAGTGTTCTCGACTAGTTTTCAGGTGCCTTAGCATATTCGAGCTTCCGGGCAGATTCGTGGAATTTTGTAGGAGCCCGTGAGAAATCTTAGTTGAGCAGGCCGTTGGTACCATTTCTTGGTGGAATCTGTTTGAGGTGTTTGCCGTGTGAAGGTACGAATTGAGCTTGTAATTCAGCTTTGAGATAGGCATGAGAATGTATTATGTGCGTTGTTTAGCTATTCTGTGTGTTTTGTGTAGAGGCAGAGCTGATGCATGTCTATTGGCTAAACTGTCGTGCTTATACTTGCTGTAGCTTAAGCTGGTTGTATCCTGCATGGTTGTTTACTTGTTGTACGGCCATATATGCGTATTACAGTATGCTGTGGGATGTAATCATTGGCATTGCAAGCATACATTTCATGATTGAGCATTGTAATGCATCTGCATAGCATATTGGGCCCTCGATTCCTTTGGCAGCCGTGCTATACATGTTACTCTGGTTTGAGCTCTACTCTAGTGGTGCAGTTCTGTGTTGCATAACCACGATTGAGTGCAGCTGGAGGGTGCGGTGAGCCGTTCTCATAGCCCTCAGTAGCCATGACCTGGATAGAGGTTGGCGGGTGGATGGTTGTTCCCACTAGCAATTTCGTGTTACCAGTCGGATAGCGCCCGTACGTGTGTCACGATGAGCCACTCTATTTTCCAAATGGTGCGATCGGGTAGCACCCTAAGCCCGGTGATGTGTCACAGTTGCTGTTTACCGTTCGTTTGGCTTCCGGTTGTTACCGATGTTCTTTGTACAGCTCATGCATTTGCACGACATGATACATTGCATGCTGTATCTGATTGTTGTATTATGTTTCTCTTTGTGCTGGGGTTTGACCCCATGTCCCTCTGGGGTTGGTTGTTTTGTTTGTCTGCTTGTTGTTCAGGTCTCCCAGGTTATTCTGCTGGTCTTGGTGTTGATCCAGCTGGAGGTGCCCCAGGTGGTGTGTAGAGTATCCCAGTTAGCGTATAGCATATATGTATCAGTTCTATTAGTCAGGGAGTGTCCTGTGCTTTGTGTTTTCTGTTGTTGTATTAGCTGGCTGGTACTTGTTAAATGCTATACTGTCGTATTATGACTTTTAGCCTTGCATGTTTTTATAAACTGGGATATTTTGATGTATTGTGGTATTTTAAAATTATGTTTTCTTCGTCAGGCCAACAGAGAAAAATTTTAGCCACTTTTTAAAAGTGCTTCCGCTATGTTTTACGTGATTAACTCTGTGTTGTGCACGAGGCCTGACATTTTTGGTATCAGAGCTTAAACTGGGATAAGCTCGATTTCCTTGATCACATGTGAGTCTAGGCACAGTAGTTATTCTTTTGTTTGTTCTTGACTACTTGAATTACTTGCTTGTGTGCTTACCTTTGAGTGTCTTGTAAAAATGCCGCCTAAGAGGAGAGGTAGAGCTAGTAGGCAAGTGGTGGTCGATTCGAGGACTCTGGTTAGTGCTGATAGAGAGGATGCCTCTCAACCGAGTGTTCCTTTGGAATATAGTGAGAGTCAGTCTTCAACCTTTCACTCTCTTGCTAGTGCTGTCAACAGAGTGGTTGACTTGATGGAGAGCCTTGCGGTTGGACAGACTCGAGTTCAGCAGTCATCAGGACAAGGCGTGGACCCTGGGCCATCTGGAACATCGTCTTCCCAGTCTTCTGTGGCATCGCAGTCTTTGATTCTTCGGAGGTTTAGACCTAGAGGAAGGCAATTTAAGAGATCTAGTTCGAGTTATTCAAGTTCCGGCGGTTCTAGTGGAGCGAGGCTGAATGCGTCATTCTGTTGTCGGTGTGGGGGTAAGCATAAACCCTCTCAATGCGTTGGAGTGCGAGGCGCTTGCAATAGTTGTGGTCAGGTTGTGTGTGTTTAGTTTGACGCGTAGACATCGCATTAGTTTATGATTGTACTTGTTTGTTTTGGTGGTGCGCGAGGGTTGTTTCCGCCCCATCTTGTTTGTGTGATGCCGTGTCCTTGTTACTCCTGCCGGTGGAGAAGTTGTCGTTGCACGAGTGATGCTGGGTTAGGTTAGCAAGTCTGTTAGGGAAGTTGTTTGTTTTTGGAGTGTTTAGATTCCCTTTATCAAGAATATTGCTGCTATTTGTTTGTGATGCGATGTCGGAACTGCAGTTTTGGTTTGGTGATCTCCTTCGTTCGAGGATTTCTTCCCTCATGTGTTTCAGTTGAGATTCTCCTGATTTCCTTGTAATCGTTAGTACTGTGCGAATCCTCTTTGATTTCTTTATTCCGGACAGCAGAATTGCGGTATTTTGAACTCCATTTCATTTTGTTGTTTGTGTCCCCAGCTGTTGAGTTGTTTGCGAGTTGCGTGTATCCAGCTGTTGAACTTCGATTCGTTTAATCGTGTCTTGTCATATCTTGTTCAATTCAGCTGTTGTAGCCGTGATTTGTTGTTGCTGTTTGTTCCTTACCAGGATGCGAGCGCGAGCGGCGATACTGCACTCTCATCTCCTGCTGGGATTTTTTAGCCACCATGCGCCGAGTGGTTAACTACCACAGTTCATGGGTTGGGCAACGGCAGGTCGAGCAGTTTTGATGCATCTGGTAATCGGGCGTGGTGTATAGATGAGTGGGTGATTCTCATATTCTCGGACACGCATCGTGGCTACATCTGTTTGTTGATCTTTGCCTCCAATTGTTGATCAGCCTTGAGTTGTTGAGCCTCTGTGGACTCCCTGTTTCGGTTGTAGTCCCTTCCATTGCATTTTGTGAGTCATATATGTATCACGATTAGTGTAGATCCTGCTAGATGAGATGCCCCACCTTTGTCTTGGCGTTGGAGGCCGTTGTGTTTCCTTTGGAGATTTGGCGTGCATTTTTTTAAGGTGGAGAGCGATTAGCGATTTCTGTCTTCACTCAGTTCAGTTTGTCTTTGAGTTAGTGCAATTGGATAGAGTTGGTTAAAGATTTCAGATGTGAGTTTAACGTCTGCCTGTGCGAGAGAAGCTCGCTACTGATGATTTGTTGGAAGGCCCATCCAGCAGTGCTAGTAGCGTTGAGTATATAAAATGCCTTCGAGCATTTGGTAGTCTTTGTAGAGCTTCCTTGTTGGTTCCGAGTGTCAGTTTAGCGTGGATAGTAAAAGTATGACTGTTGGATTGTCTATATCAGCCCATTTTGTCCTTGTGCTAAGGCTTATTCTAGGAACTAGCAAGAGGATATTGTGGTGATCCAGTAGCAAGATTGCCTAGTTTTCTGGTGTCTGTAGTGGCTGGTAAGTACTCTAAGCTTTTCGCTCCGAATTTGGAAAAGTCTGTGGATGTTTTTGGGTCTTGAGGGACTGCGAGTTTATCGCTTTTCTCGGATCATATGCTTAATCCGGGAGAACATCCCGAGAATTGGCAGAGTTTGCATGTGGAATTCGTTGCCAAGTGAGGTTTGGTATAACCTTCATTGAGATTTTGTACGGTGGGAAGTACAAATTTTGCTTAGCGACTAGAAGAAAGTGAGGAACTTAGTGGTTTTCATCAGAGGTTGTGTAGTAGGTGGATGACCTAAAAGATCTGGTTTCATCGAGAGCAAAGGGTGAGCGTGACCTTTTGACCAGATTTTGCTTTTAAGCGTGGAATTTTGAACCTCAGTTGTGAACCAGGTGCTTCTTGTGAGTTTCTCCTTCTTAGTCTACGCTAAATTTGAGATTGAAGGGTAGGTTAGCTCTTAGATTCATCAGTTTGTTTGAGTGTTTTGGGATAAAATTGGATCTTCGGTGTGCAATTTGCGATTACCGGCTGTGTTGTTATAGACACGTGAAGTGTTTTATGTATCCAAGCCGAGAATTGCGAACCAGATCCTCTGTTTGTGATGTATACTGATGGAATGAGCAGGACTGGACCCTAAATCAGACTATTTGGCCAGTGAGAATCTTAGATGGAAGGGAGAAACTGTGATAGATTGTTACCTTACCTGGGTTGCAATGCAGTGGGAATGGTTATGTAAGAAGAAGGAATACTTGAGAGACAGAACCTGAGATGAGTGGAGCATTTGTTTCTATTTTAAGCTGGCAGTGCCATCATGAATTCTTCTCTTTGCACGGTGTGCTTCTGTTGAGGAAGTGAACCAGACCATTTGTATATGTTACGAGCTGTTGAGGTGAAGTTAGAGCGAACGTTAGGCCAGGTCGAGTGGGTTTTGCAGATTTAATTTCCAGGATTTCTGTAGTTATCTGCTCATTGCTATTTCTTAGTAGTTGATCGCTTGTAGAGGTGCTCCTAGTTATCTTGAACTCTCGGTTAGTAGCCTCTTGGTTGAGAGTTGGAGTATCTTTGAGTGTTCTGTGAATAGCTTAAATTTCCGGATTTGTTGTTTGATTTCGAGGACGAAATCTTTTAAGGTGGAGAGAGATGTGAGACCCAAAATTTAAGAAGATTAATCGAGTTACTTAATCGGATTTTAGGAATTCAGATTTGTGCGTGGACAAATCTGGTTGATCGACGTTCCATTGGAAGGCTTTGCGGATATTTTTGGGTTAGATTTCATGTTTGGAGCAATTCTGGAAAGTTTGAATATTTTCGAGTAGCGATCAGGTGAGATCTGTTCATATTTGTACGAGAAATCTGTTATCGTTGGCGCTTGAATGTTTGCATCACGTATTTGTTGCGTGAGGCAATACGCTGTCGTTTTGTGGCATTCAGATGTCTCGCTAGTGTTCAGAGGAGAGATCTGATGGCGCTTATGCATAGAGGTCTGCCCGTGTGTTTTTTTATCGGGTGTAAAACGTTGTCGTTTAGTAAGTTTGAACGGCGTTGTATGGGCGTAGCTCTAGTGCAAGAGATCTGCTCATGCGCGAGAGAGATCTGTTGAGTGTAGCGCGAGAGTGATGCGACGTCGTATCATAGGGATCTGTTGGCGATAGTGCGCTAGAGTGAGAGAATGCCACGTGTTGGTCAGCCCCATGAAGTTGACTGCTGGTGATGTAGCGCATTAGTAGAAATCTGTTTCAGTTGTGTTGGACTCCTTTCAGATGTCTCTGTTGTGACGTCGTTTTGTTTGTGATAGCAGGAGCCTCTGTACGCCGCGTTTCTAGGTTCGGATGTCTCGCTTGGAGATGAAATCTGGTTGATGGTGAATCAGATGTCAACGCGAGTCAACCTTTCATGTAGCTCGTGATTGCTAGTGCGCGAGACAGCGGGTAGCACTTGTATTTAGATGTCTTGGATACGTCGCCGTTTTGGGTTTAGCGCTAGAGTCTGCTGGTGCGTTAGCCTTCAGTAGTATAGAGATCTGTCGTAGCGTTTCGATCAGACCTGATGACGTGTCCAGTTGCGTCAGCAGTCTCAGCGACGTCGTTTGGTGGGTGATCGCTGTTTAACACTAGTTTTAGATATTTTGAGGAATCTGTTAGTGGGCGAGAGTTATTGAACAGATGTCAACGTTTTGCGTTGACCGACTTTGCTTAGCGTTGTTAGTATTTGATGCGGGCGCTGAGATCTGTTTAACCGGTGCAACGTCGTTTTGCTAATATCTAGCGTTAATGCTGAAGTCTGATGGTTGTGTGAACGCTGGAGCATTTCAGATGTCTTTTATGCGACGTCATTTGGATTAATGAGTACGACATCGTTTGGTGGTTGCGTTAGAAGAGCATGGAGAGATCTGTTTTGCAACGTCTGAACTAGATGTGCGTTGTTGCTGCGACCATAGGCGAGAGGCTTTTGCCTTAGTGAGAGATCTGAGCAGTACCAGAAGTTGGGCGGATGGAGAAATCTGTTTAAGTTGTTGGCTAGTGTATATTTATGCTAAGTAGAGATTGAACACTTAGCCATTTTTTCTCAACCCAACATTTCCTATCTCCTCTTTTGAAACCCTCGTTCGATCCTGTTCACCGTAACCTATTTCCCCGATTTCCCATTGATTTCCTTCGTTGTTTTGAGCAAGATTGGTGGCGCTGAGTTCCCCTTGAGTTGCTCTTTCGATTGATACCAATTAGAAGACTAGGGTCGTTGGAGTTGAGGATCGCGAAGTTGCTGTATTTTCGCTGCAGTAGAATCCGATAGTTCTTCAGCCTCTCGAGCTTTGGGGTCAGTGTTCTCGACTAGTTTTCAGGTGCCTTAGCATATTCGAGCTTCCGGGCAGATTCGTGGAATTTTGTAGGAGCCCGTGAGAAATCTTAGTTGAGCAGGCCGTTGGTACCATTTCTTGGTGGAATCTGTTTGAGGTGTTTGCCGTGTGAAGGTACGAATTGAGCTTGTAATTCAGCTTTGAGATAGGCATGAGAATGTATTATGTGCGCTGTTTAGCTATGCCGTGTGTTTTGTTTAGAGGCAGAGCTGATGCATGTCTGTTGGCTAAACTGTCGTGCTTATACTTGCTGTAGCTTAAGCTGGTTGTATCCTGCATGGTTGTTTACTTGTTGTGCGGCCAGATATGCATATTACAGTATGTTGTTGGATGTAATTATTGGAATTGCAAGCATACATTTCATGATTGAGCATTGTAATGCATCTGCATAGCATATTGGGCCCTCGATTCCTTTGGCAGCCGTGCTATACATGTTACTCTGGTTTGAGCTCTTCTCTCATGGTGCGGTGTTGTGTTGCATAACCACGATTGAGTGCAGCTGGAGGGTGCGGTGAGCCGTTCTCATAGCCCTCAGTAGCCATGACCTGGATAGAGGTTGGCGGGTGGATGGTTGTTCCCACTAGCAATTCCGTGTGACCATTCGGATAGAGCCCGTACGTGTGTCGCGATGAGCCACTCTATTTTCCACATGGTGCGATCGGGTAGCACCCGAAGCCCGGTGATGTGTCACAGTTGCTGTTTACCGTTCGTTTGGCCTTCCGATTGTTACCGATGTTTTTTGTACCGCTCTGCATTTGCACGACATGATACATTGCATGCTGTATCTGATTGCTGTATTATGTTGCTCTTTGTACTGGGGTTTGACCCCATGTCCCTCTGGGGCTGGTTGTTTTGTTTTTCTGCTTGTTGTTCAGGTCTCCCAGGTTATTCCGCTGGTCTTGGTGTTGATCCAGCTGGAGGTGCCCCAGGTGGTGTGTAGAGTGTCTCAGTTAGCGTATAGCATATATGTATCAGTTCTATTTGCCAGGGAGTGTCCTGTGCTTTTTGTTTTCTGTTGTTGTATTAGCTGGCTGGTACTTGTTAAATGCTATACTGTCGTATTATGACTTTTAGCCTTGCATGTTTTTATAAACTGGGATATTTTGATGTATTGTGGTATTTTAAAATTATGTTTTCTTCGTCAGGCCAAAAGAGAAAAATTTTAGCCACTTTTTAAAAGTGCTTCCGCTATGTTTTACGTTATTAACTCTGTGTTGTGCACGAGGCCTGACATTTTTGGTATCAGAGCTTAAACTGGGATAAGCTCGATTTCCTTGATCACATGTGAGTCTAGGCACAGTAGTTTTCTTTGGTTTGTGCTTGACTACTTGAATTACTTGCTTGTGTGCTTACCTTTGAGTGTCTTGTAGAGATGCCGCCTAAGAGGAGAGGTAGAGCTAGTAGGCAAGTGGTGGTCGATTCGAGGACTCTGGTTAGTGCTGATAGAGAGGATGCCTCTCAACCGAGTGTTCCTTTGGAATATAGTGAGAGTCAGTCTTCAACCTTTCACTCTCTTGCTAGTCTGTAAACAGAGCGGTTGACTTGATGGAGAGCCTTGCGGTTGGACAGACTCGAGTTCAGCAGTCATCAGGACAAGGCGTGGACCCTGTGCCATCTGGAACGTCGTCTTCCCAGTCTTCTGTGGCATCGCAGTCTTTGATTCTTCGGAGGTTTAGACCTAGAGGAAGGAAATTTAAGAGATCTAGTTCGAGTTATTCAAGTTCCGGCGGTTCTAGTGGAGCGAGGCCGAATGCGTCATTCTGTTGTCGGTGTGGGGGTAAGCATAAACCCTCTCAATGCGTTGGAGTGCGAGGCGCTTGCAATAGTTGTGGTCAGGTTGGGCACTTTGCTAGAGTGTGTCCTACTCTAGGACAGTAGGATTTGACTAGAGGTTCTTCAAGGCGACCGTATCATCCTGCTCAGTCCCAGCGATCAGGATTTCAGCCTCTAGAGACGTCTAGTGTTGGAGAGTTTTTCCTAATGGAGCAACCGGGACTTCAGCCAACTCAGAAGGATGCGACGACTGAGGAGCGAGATGATGTCTTGACCGGAGGAGGTTGTACAGGTAGTTATTCTTTACTTGTTAACTCTGTGTGAGTTTAGTTTGACGCGTAGACATCGCATTAGTTTATGATTGTACTTGTTTGTTTTGGTGGTGCGCGAGGGTTGTTTCCGCCCCATCTTGTTTGTGTGATGCCGTGTCCTTGTTACACCTACCGGTGTAGAAGATGTCGTTCCGCGAGTGATGTTGAGTTAGGTTAGCAAGTCTGGTAGAGAAGTTGTTTGTTTTGGGGGTGTTTAGATACCCTTTATCAAGAATATTGCTGCTATTTGTTTGTGATGCGATGTCGGAACTGCAGTTTTGGTTTGGTGATCTCCTTCATTAGAGGATTTCTTCCCTCATGTGTTTCAGTTGAGATTCTCCTGATTTCCTTGTAATCGTTAGTACTGTGCGAATCCTCTTTGATTTCTTTCGTCCGGACAGCAGAATTGCGGTATTTTGAACTCCATTTCATTTTGCTGTTTGTGTCCCCAGCTGTTGAGTTGTTTGCGAGTTGCGTGTATCCAGCTGTTGAACTTCGATTTGTTTAATCGTGTCTTGTCATATCTTGTTCAATTCAGCTGTTGTAGCCGTGCTTTGTTGTTGCTATTTGTTCCTTACCAGGATGCGAGCGCGAGCGGCGATACTGCACTCTCATCTCCCTGCTGGGATTTTTTAGCCACCATGCGCCGAGTGGTTAACTACCACAGTTCATGGGTTGGGCAACGACAGGTCGAGCAGTTTTGATGCATCTGGTAATCGTGCGTGGTGTATAGATGAGTGGGTGATTCTCATATTCTCGTACACGCACCGTGGCTACATCTGTTTGTTGATCTTTGCCTCCGATTGTTGATCAGCCTTGAGTTGTTGAGCCTCTGTGGACTCCCTATTTCGGTTGTAGTCCCTTCCATTGCATTTTGTGAGTCATAGATGTATCACGATTAGTGGAGATCCTGCTAGATGAGATGCCCCACCTTTGTCTTGGCGTTGGAGGCCGTTGTGTTTCCTTTGGAGATTGGGCGTGCATTTTTTTAAGGTGGAGAGCGATTAGCGATTTCTGTCTTCACTCAGTTCAGTTTGTCTTTGAGTTAGTGCAATTGGATAGAGTTGGTTAAAGATTTCAGATGTGAGTTTAACGTCTGCCTGTGCGAGAGAAGCTCGCTACTGATGATTTGTTGGAAGCCCCATCTAGCAGTGCTAGTAGCGTTGAGTATATAAAATGCCTTCGAGCATTTGGTAGTCTTTGTAGAGCTTCCTTGTTGGTTCCGAGTGTCAGTTTAGCGCGGATAGTAAAAGTATGACTGTTGGATTGTCTATATCAGCCCATTTTGTCCTTGTGCTAAGGCTTATTCTAGGAAACTAGCAAGAGGATATTGTCGTGATCCAGTAGCAAGATTGCCTAGTTTTCTGGTGTCTGTAGTGGCTGGTAAGTAACTCTAAGCTTTTCGCTCCGAATTTGGAAAAGTCTGTGGATGTTTTTGGGTCTTGAGGGACTGCGAGTTTATCGCTTTTCTCGGATCAGATGCTTAATCAGGGAGAACATCCCGAGAATTGGCAGAGTTTGCATGTGGAATTCGTTGCCAAGTGAGGTTTGGTATAACCTTCATTGAGATTTTGTACGGTGGGAAGTACAAATTTTGCTTAGAGACTAGAAGAAAGTGAGGAACTTAGTGGTTTTCATCAGAGGTTGTGTAGTAGGTGGATGACCTAAAAGATCGGGTTTCATCGAGAGCAAAGGGTGAGCGTGCCTCTTGACCAGATTTTGCTTTTAAGCGTGGAATTTTGAACCTCAGTTGTGAACCAGGTGATTCTTGTGAGTTTCTCCTTCTTGGTTTACGCTGAATTTGAGATTGAAGGGTAGGTTAGCTCTTAGATTCATCAGTTAGTTTGAGTGTTTTGGGATAAAATTGGATCTTCGGTGTGCAATTTGCGATTACCGGCTGTGTTGTTATAGACACGTGAAGTGTTTTATGTATCCAAGCCGAGAGAATTGCGAACCAGATCCTCTGTTTGTGATGTATACTGATGGAATGAGCAGGACTGGACCCTAAATCAGACTATTTGGCCAGTGAGAATCTTAGATGGAAGGGAGAAACTGTGATAGATTGTTACCTTACCTGGGTTGCAATGCAGTGGGAATGGTTATGTAAGAAGAAGGAATACTTGAGAGACAGAACCTGAGATGAGTGGAGCATGTCCTCATCCACGTTGGAACAGTCTTTCCTCCTTGTGTTTTGTTTCCTTCAGATTCGAGTTTTGTTCCTACCCAATTGGTAACTGGTTGTTCTTTTGTTGATCCCTCTTTGTCAGAGCGCGTTGTGATTTGGCCTTTTCTTTTCAGCTGTTTTTGGCACAGCAGTGTAGTTGCAATGAGCTCCTCGTTATGTTTAATCTTTTGGAGATCGCAGAAAGGATTCTTTCTGTTTTTAGTTTGGCAGTGCCAACATGAACTATCTTCTGTGCGCGGCGAGTTTATGTTGAGGAAGTGAACCAAACTCTTCGTATATACTACAAGTGTTGAGTCAGATTTCTGTAGCTAATTGCTTGTTGCTGTTTCTCAGCAGTTGATTGCTTTAGTTGTGTTTTCCCGTTATCTTGAACTCTCGGTTAGTAGCCTCTTGGTTGAGAGTTGGAGTATCTTTGAGTGTTCTGTGAATAGCTTAAATTTCCGGATTTGTTGTTTGATTTCGAGGACGAAATCTTTTAAGGTGGAGAGAGATGTGAGACCCAAAATTTAAGAAGATTAATCGAGTTAATTAATCGGATTTTAGGAATTCAGATTTGTGCGTGGACAAATCTGGTTGATCGACGTTCCATTGGAAGGCTTTGCGGATATTTTTGGGTTAGATTTCATGTTTGGAGCAATTCTGGAAAGTTTGAATATTTTCGAGTAGCGATCAGGTGAGATCTGTTCATATTTGTACGAGAAATCTGTTATCGTTGGCGCTTGAATGTTTGCATCACGTATTTGTTGCGTGAGGCAATATGATACCTCTTTGTTAGAGCGCGTTGTGATTTGGCCTTTGCTTTTCAGCTGTTTTAGGCACAGCAGTGTAGTTGCAATGAGCTCCTCGTTATGTTTAATCTTTTGGAGATCGCAGAAAGGATTGTTTCTGTTTTTAGTTTGGCAGTGTCAACATGAACTATCTTCTGTGCACGGCGATTTTATGTTGAGGAAGTGAACCAAACTCTTCGTATATACTACAAGTGTTGAGTCAGATTTCTGTAGCTAATTGCTTGTTGCTGTTTCTCAGCAGTTGATTGCTTTTAGTTGTGTTTTCCCATTATCTTGAACTCTCGGTTAGTAGCCTCTTGGTTGAGAGTTGGAGTATCTTTGAGTGTTCTGTGAATAGCTTAAATTTCCGGAGTTGTTGTTTGATTTCGAGGACGAAATCTTTTAAGGTGGAGAGAAATGTGAGACCCGAAATTTAAGAAGATTAATGGAGTTAATTAATCGGATTTTAGGAATTCAGATTTGTGCGTGGACAAATCTGGTTGATCGGCGTTCCGTTGGAAGGATTTGCGGATATTTTTGGGTTAGATTTCATGTTTGGAGCAATTCTGGAAAGTTTGAATATTTTCGAGTAGCGATCAGGTGAGATCTGTTTATATTTGTACGAGAAATCTGTTATCGCTGGCGCTTGAATGTTTGCATCGTGTATTTGTTGCGTGAGGCAATACGCTGTCGTTTTGTGGCATTCAGATGTCTCGCTAGTGTTCAGAGGAGAGATCTGATGGCGCTTATGCATAGAGGTCTGCCCGTGTGTTTTTTTATCGGGTGTAAAACGTTGTCGTTTAGTAAGTTTGAACGGTGTCGTATGGGCGTAGCGCTAGTGCAAGAGATCTGCTCATGCGCGAGAGAGATCTGTTGAGTGCAGCGCGGGAGTGATGCGACGTAGTATCACAGGGATCTGTTGGCGATAGTGCGCTAGAGTGAGAGAATGCCACGTGTTGGTCAGCCCCATGAAGTTGACTGCTGGTGATGTAGCGCATTAGTAGAAATCTGTTTCAGTTGTGTTGGACTCCTTTAAGATGTCTCTGTTGTGACGTAGTTTTGTTTGTGATAGCAGGAGCCTCTATACGCCGCGTTTCCAAGTTCGGATGTCTCGCTTGGAGATGAAATCTGGTTGATGGTGAATCAGATGTCAACGCGAGTCAACCTTTCCTGTAGCTCGTGATTGCTGGTGCGCGAGACAGCGGGTAGCGCTTGTATTCAGATGTCTTGGATACATCGCCGTTTTTGGTTTAGCGCTAGAGTCTGCTGGTGCGTTAGCCTTCAGTAGTATAGAGATCTGTCGTAGCGTTTCGATCAGACCTGATGATGTGTCCAGTTGCATCAGCAGTCTCAGCGACGTCGTTTGGTGGGTGATCGCTGTTTAGCGCTAGTTTCAGATATTTGAGGAATCTGTTAGTGGGCGAGAGTTATTGAACAGATGTCAACGTTTTGCGTTGACCGACTTTGCTTAGCGTTGTTAGTATTTGATGCGGGCGCTGAGATCTGTTTAACCGGTGCAACGTCGTTTTGCTACTAGCTAGCGTTAACGCTGAAGTCTGATGGTTGTGTGAACGCTGGAGCATTTCAGATGTCTCTTATGCGACGTCGCATGGATTAATGAGTACGAAGTCGTTTGGTGGTTGCGTTAGAAGAGCGTGGAGAGATCTTCTTTGCAACATCTGAACTGGATGTGCGTTGTTGCTGCGAACATAAGCGAGAGGCTTTTTCCTTAGTGAGAGATCTGAGCAGTACCAGAAGTTGGGCGGATGGAGAAATCTGTTTAAGTTGTTGGCTGGTGTATATTTATGCTAAGTAGAGATTGAACACTTAGCCATTTTTTCTCAACCCAACATTTCCTATCTCCTCTTTTGAAACCCTCGTTCGGTCCTGTTCACCGTAACCTATTTCCCCGATTTCCCGTCGATTTCCTTCGTTGTTTTGAGCGAGATTGGTGGCGCTGAGTTCCCCTTGAGTTGCTCTTTCGATTGATACCAGTTAGAAGACTAGGGTCGTTGGAGTTGAGGATCGCGAAGTTGCTGTATTTTATCTGCAGTGGAATCCGATAGTTCTTCAGCCTCTCGAGCTTTGGGGTCAGTGTTCTCAACTAGTTTTCAGGTGCCTTAGCATATTCGAGCTTCCGGGCAGATTCGTGGAATTTTGTAGGAGCCCGTGAGAAATCTTAGTTGAGCAGGCCGTTGGTACCATTTCTTGGTGGAATCTGTTTGAGGTGTTTGCCGTGTGAAGGTACGAATTGAGCTTGTAATTCAGCTTTGAGATAGGCATGAGAATGTATTATGTGCGCTGTTTAGCTATGCCGTGTGTTTTGTGTAAAGGCAGAGCTGATGCATGTCTATTGGCTAAACTGTCGTGCTTATACTTGCTTTAGCGTAAGCTGGTTGTATCCTGCATGGTTGTTTACTTGTTGTGCGGCCATATATGCGTATTACAGTATGCTGTTGGATGTAATTATTGGCATTGCAAGCATACATTTCATGATTGAGCATTGTAATGCATCTTCATAGCATATTGGGCCGTCGATTCCTTTGGCAGCCGTGCTATACATGTTACTCTGGTTTGAGCTCTTCTCTCTTGGTGCGGTGCTGTGTTGCATAACCACGATTGGGTGCAGCTGGAGGGTGCGGTGAGCCGTTCTCATAGCCCTCAGTTGCCGTGACCTGGATAGAGGTTGGCGGGTGGATGGTTGTTCCCACTAGCAATTCCGTGTGACCAGTCGGATAGCGCCCGTACGTGTGTCGCGATGAGCCACTCTATTTTCCACAGGGTGCGATCGGGTAACACCCAAAGCCCGGTGATGTGTCACAGTTGCTGTTTACCGTTCGTTTGGCCTTCCGGTTGTTACCGATGTTCTTTGTACCGCTCATGCATTTGCACGACATGATACATTGCATGCTGTATCTGATAGCTGTATTATGTTGCTCTTTTTACTGGGGTTTGACCTCATGTCCCTCTGGGGCTGGTTGTTTTGTTTGTCTACTTGTTGTTCAGGTCTCCCAGGTTATTCCGCTGGTCTTGGTGTTGATCCAGCTGGAGGTGCCTCAGGTGGTGTGTAGAGTGTCTCAGTTAGCGTATAGCATATATGTATCAGTTCTATTAGCCAGGGAGTGTCCTGTGCTTTGTGTTTTCTGTTGTTGTATTAGCTGGCTGGTACTTGTTAAATGCTATACTGTCGTATTATGACTTTTAGCCTTGCATGTTTTTATAACTGGGATATTTTGATGTATTGTGGTATTTTAAAATTATGTTTTCTTCTCGAAGGACGATACGGTCGCCTCGAAGAACTCCTAGTCAAAGCCTGCTGTCCCAAAGTAGGACACACTCTAGCAAAGTGCCCAACCTGACAACAATTGTTGCAAGCTCCTCGCACTCCAACGCATCGAGAAGGTCGATGCTTACCTCCACACTGAACACAAAATGACGCATTCTCCCTCGCTCCACCAGAACCGCCAGAACTCAAGGAACTCGAACTGGATCTCTTAAATTGCCTTCCTCTAGGTCTAAACCTCTGACGACTCAAAGACTGCGATGCCACAGAAGGCTGGGAGGACGATGTTCCTGATGGCACAGGATCCACACTTTGTCCTGTCAACTGCTGCACTCGAGTCTGTCCAACTACAAGGCTTTCCATCAAGTCAACCTATCTGTTGACAGCACTAGCAAGAGAGCGAAAGGCTGAAGACTGACTCTCACTATATTCCAAAGGAACACTCGGTTGAGAGGCATCCTCTCTATCAGCACTAACCGGAGTCCTCGAATCAACCACCGCTTGCCTACTAGCTCTACCTCTTCTCCTAGGCGGCATCTCTACAAGACACTCAAAGGTAAGCACACAAGCAAGTACTTCAAGTAGTCAAGCACAAACCAACATGTGATCAAAGAAATCGAGCTTATCCCAGTTTAAGCTCTGATACCAAAAATGTCAGGCCTCGTGCACATCACAAAGTTAAATCACGTAAAACATAGCGGAAGCACTTTAAAAAGTGGCTAAAATTTTTCGATTTTTGCCTGACGAAGAAAACATAATTTTAAAATACCATGATACCTCAAAATATCCCAGTTGATAAAATTACACAACGCTAAAAGCCATAATACAACAGTACAGCATTAAACAAGTATCAGTCAACTAATACTACAACTGAATACACAAAGCACAGGACACACCCCGGCTAATAATTGATACATATATGCTATACGCTAACTGGGACACTCTACACACCTCCTGGGGCACCTCCAGCTGGATTAACACCAAGACCAGCAGAATAACCTGGGAGACCAGAACAACAAGCAGACAAACAAAACAACCAGCCCCAGAGGGACATCGGGGTCAAACCCCAGTACGAAGAGCAACATAACACAACAATCAGATACAGCATGTAATGTATCATGTCGTGCAAATGCATGAGCGGTACAAAGAACATTGGTAACAACCGGAAGGCCAACGAACGATACAACAGCAACTGTGACACATAACCGAGCCTCGGAAGCTACCCGATCGCACCCAGTGGAAAATAGAGTGGCACATTGCCGCACCTGCGCGGGAGCCACCCGCCATGTCTCACGGTATTGCAAGTGGACAAACCACCCGCCAAATCTCTATCCAGGTCACTGCAACTGAGGGATATGAGAATGGCTCACCGCACCCTCCAGATGCACTCAATCGTGGTTATGCAACACCGCACCGCACCACGAGAGAAGAGCTCCAACAGAGCAACATATCATGGTTATCAAAGGAACAATTGGCTCAATATGCTATGCAGATGCAGTAACATGCTTAACATGATGCATGTACGTGTAATGCCATAAAACACAACAAAGGCATTCGAATAATCACATGCATAGCAACTCAACAGATCACCAAATAGCAGGTAATACGCCAGATAGTTCAGCCAATAGACATGCATAATATACACAGCTTGCCTCTACACAAACACTCGGCACAGCTATATAACACACATAATACATTCTCATGCCTAACTCAAATCTGAATTATAAGCTCAATTCGTACCTCTACACGGCAACTACCTCAACCAGATTCCAACAAGGCACGGTATCAACAACCTGCTCAACTATGCTTCCTCATGGGTTCACTGCAAAACTCCACGAAGCTGCTCAAAGGCTCGAATCTGTTAAAGCATCTAGCAAATTAGTTTAACAACTGAATTTCTAAACATCACAACCTACGGCCAAGAGCTGAAACATGGTCCTATTACTATATCGAAACTCAACAATAGGAACTACGCTTAGAAATGGCAAGAAATCACTTACCCTGAAGCTCACCCAGACCTGGAGAGCTATCGAATGGAAACGCAAAGACGCACGAACCTGCTAAACAATACACACAAGATATCAGTAATGCTAACAGGAAGTCACGGCGATTTACAGTTTGGGGAGCAAAGCTCAACCAGCAACTTACCGTCCTAATAACTCAACAGGAAGCTTAAATAACAACTAGAGGTAAAATCTTAATGACCAATTCGAAGTTCTACCTGCCTACACGAACGAGGCAGCAACTTCGCAATTTCGCTCCAGCCAACCACAGCCTCCAAAAGAGCTATCGAACGATGCGCCGCGGCAAAGGGAGTCCAAAACCACCATCCTTTCTTCCAACAGATCCGTCAATCGCCGGAAAATAACGGAAAACTCAACAGGAAGCTTAAATAACAACTAGAGGTAAAATCTTAATGACCAATTCGAAGTTCTACCTGCCTACACGAACGAGGCAGCAACTTCGCAATTTCGCTCCAGCCAACCACAGCCTCCAAAAGAGCTATCGAACGATGCGCCGCGGCAAAGGGAGTCCAAAACCACCATCCTTTCTTCCAACAGATCCGTCAATCGCCGGAAAATAACGGAAAACCAGCACGATGAACAGTGCTCTAGGGTTCGCGACGAAGAATGAAATCGGGGAAAAATATCGCTAAGTATGGGATCTGCTATAAAATCGAAGACCAATTCCTTCTATTTATAACCCAAATCTGCTGAAATCTGAATAAAAAGCATCGCACAACCAGATTCACAACCGCCGAACACTTGCGCTAAATAGCGCTCAATAATCTAAACGACGTCGCACAGAACCACTGGAGAAGTCTGAACGCTATTGCTAATCGCTGGAGAAATCTGGAGACCATCGCTTCAACGGATCTCACGCATCGAATATTCCTCTTAACTAAATCGAAACGATGTCGCTGGTCGTTGAAACAGATCTCTACAACAGATTCCTACGCTAAGGAACAAATCCACAAATCTGGATCCTCTGCGCTCATGCTAACAAACGCACAACTAGCAAAACGACAACGTATCGAGGTCTCGCCAAATAAAACCAAACGGCGACGTACTGGTAAAACAGATCTCTGCGCTCGCACCATATAATAACAACGCAAAACGTTGACATCTGCTCAATAACTCTCGCACACTAACAGATTCCTCAATTATCTGAAACTAGCGCTAGACAGCGATCACCCACCAAACGACGTCGCTGAGACTGCTGACGCAACTGGACACGTCATCAGGTCTGATCGAAACGCTACTACAGATCTCTATACTACTGAAGGCTAACACACCAGTAGACTCTAGCGTTAAACCCAAAACGGCGACGTATCCAAGACATTTGAATACAAGCGCTACCCGCTGTCTCGCGCACCAGCAAACACACGCTACAGGAAAGGTTGACTCGCGTTGACATCCGAACATGGAAACGATGTCGTGTAGCTTCTTGCGCCTAGCGATACCAGATCTCTTCCACAAACAGATCTCTCAACTCCCTTCGAAAGAAAACACTACACGACGACGTTTTACACCCGATTAAGAAACACGCAGCAGACCCCTGAACAGATCCTAGCGCTAACAGATTTCTCCTCTGAACGCTAGCGAGACATCTGAAATAGCCACAAACGACGACGCATTACGGTCGCACGCTACAAAACACGCTACAACATTCCAGCGCCTAGCAACAACGGATTTCACCAGAAATCTAGACAGATCTCACGCGATCACCAACACGAAAATACCAAACTTTTCAGAATTATTCCAATCGTGAAATCTGACCCAAAATTACATACGAAACCTTCCAAATGAAATCTGGACACTCAGATTTGTCCAAGCACAAATCCGAACTCCTCACATTCGATTAATTTCCAACCAATTTACATTTAACAAATTTCGGGTCTCACAAGGCCTGAAATCTAGGTCCAATCCTAGGTGACATGCAGTATGCAAATGCAATCCTATTACATAAGCTTCCAGTTTTACAAGTCTTCAATCTTCAATATCTTTGATCATCATCTCCACCATCTTCAAAATTATCCTTAAGTCTAATATTTACATTTAAATAACCATGACAAATAGGGATACAATTTAAAGGGGTGGGAACGGACCACAAACAGGCCCACTTTGAAATGATATCAACAACATTACAACCAAGAATTGTAAAACCTAGCATACACCTAACACATTGGACACGGCTCTCGATCATCCCAAATACTATCAAATAACTCAATTAATCGACATAAATAAAATAATCAAATCAAATTTGATTTTATCCAACAAAATCATATTTCAAATATAAAATCATATTTTATAAATAAAATCTTATTTTGTTATTTTAATTGCATCAATTTTGGGCTCAAAACAATTTTAGATCCAAAATCTCAAAAATTTTCAAAAATTAATTTTTATCCGACCAAAATGCCCAATATCAAGTATTGGCCTAAAAACTCCTCGGGCCGCCCGGGACAGGCCCGGGAAAACCCTAGAATTCAGAAACCTCCGCCGCATCTCCGCCCCAAAAACGCCGCACGGGCGGTGCGCCGCCGCCCGCACGCGTGCAGCAACCGTGTTGCATGTTGTGCGTGCCCCAGTGCGCACACGACGGGGGTGGCCACCTGCGCGACCAATTCGCGTATGTGGGGCGGCGGTGGCGTGCACTACCGTGCGCGACGTGTGCGCACGGGCGTCGGCCAGCGGGCGCAACGCCCGCCGACCAGTGCGCGTAGGGGTGTACGCGACAGGTGCGAAACG
Source organism: Dorcoceras hygrometricum (assembly GCA_001598015.1). Lineage (NCBI taxonomy): Eukaryota > Viridiplantae > Streptophyta > Magnoliopsida > Lamiales > Gesneriaceae > Dorcoceras > Dorcoceras hygrometricum. The sequence continues at coordinate 71,389 of KQ991255.1, read as the reverse complement.
CCTGCCGCAACGTGCGCACGGGGCGTGCGCGACGGGCGCGCAACGCCCGCCGCATCCTGCGCGCACGATCGCAAGAATCTCGCGCGGCAGTTGCGCACGCCGTGCGCGAAGGGCGTGCGGTTGCGTGCGGCGGCGTGCGCGGCGGTGGCGCGGCAGAGTCGCCGGTAGTTTTTTTTTTTTTTTGAAAAATCTGAGATCTGATGCAATACAGGTGCAAAAAAGTGTAGGCACAGCGGAAGATTTAAAAATTGGAGCCCGGGAACGGTCAATACACCTGCAAATCAGTATATAAACATACATAGGATGTTTAGATCAGTACCTTGCTGGCGTCTAGGCGCCTGGCTCCGACCAATTTCACGAGGAAATCGACACTTCAACGGTTGACTGTGTCGGCCTCCTAATCCGGTCCACGACTGGAATCCCAATTACTTCGTCGGTCTGTACTAGAAAACACGACGAAGATTTCACGGACGGAATCTCCTCTCCGGAACGGTCGAAACAAGTTCGGTGGCGTCGGTGGCGGGCGGCGACGGCGAGGCGTCGGTGGCGGGCGGCGACGGCGAGGCGGCGGTGGCGTGGGGAGGAGAGCAGAGGAAGGGAGAATATAGCTGAGGATCTTTTGGTACGAATCAAATGAATACCCCAGGGCCCCTATTTATAGATTTTTCATGGGCTTGAACCAGCTTAATGGGCTTGGGTCGGGCCCAGGCCCAGGGTGAACATTGGTTTCAAATCCATCACTGTGGCTACATCATAATCCCGATCGACGATAAGATCGGACCGTTCTACACAGTGTACAAAACTGAGCATTATGATGTGAAAATAATTTTTCGGACCACCTAATCCAAAATAGCAGTTTGGCCCCTGTAAGCTTCAAGGATAGTCAAACTAGCCCAAGCTTAGGGAAATTGAATTTGTTCCTATTTAATTTTAGGAAGTCGCACTTCCATCCTTCCTCCTCCTATACTCAACTAATTGAGCTTAATTTCCGTACGTGAATTGAGAAGCCAGTACTTGTGTGACCCTCAATGGTTCAGGGATACAGCTAGCCATGGGCTCACAACATTTGTGACTCTGAAACCACATTTTCGGACTAATCCATCGGATCATGGTAAAGCGTCTAGCAACATCGCCCCATGATCTCCTAGGTATCACTGATAGTGCCTGCAAGAACCATTCGGTCATGGTTAGCGTACAGTACGGTCCTTTCAACACAAATATCCCGATCAGATCAACGACCATTGGTAAATCGAGAGTCGCTAGAGATCCAATAACCATGCATACATCTTGGAGATCAAATAGTTACATCGCATGTGTTACTAGGTAAACCCATTTACCTAAAACACATCTAGTACTCTGGCCAGAGATTTGTCACACTATTATCTCCTCAGATAGCATAGGATATCCACGCACAATGGCGAGCGATGAATCCTCGACAACAAAGCATTGACTCCTACATGCATCGGGACCTCACCCAACCCCGCCACCTGATGACCCCAACTGAGTCGGTAAACGGGTCAAAGTGAGGCACCTATCATGTAGAGTCTCAATTGCGTTTCGAGTAATAAGGGCTAATCTGTACAACCAAGACCTCGGACTTAATCCACTCGACAAATTGTAACCACTTGGAAAGTCCGAACGAGTGTAGTTCGATAGATCACCAGGTCACTATCCATCTGCATGCTCAGAACATCACAATGTTCCCTACCAATGAAACGTGGTACTTCACATCGCAGATGCTAGTCTCAAACTCGGGCGGCCTTATCCTCATTTTGACGGCCCAATTGACAAGGAACGAGTTTAGAACATACAGTGACTATTAGATGTGTTTCATGATAGCCATCATATCCACTATCACATCTAACATACACTATGGTGCATTCTAGGTCTTTATCCAACATAATTTTTAACATTATAAAATAATGAAGATAAAGAATGGCATCAAAGAATACGAATTTTATAAATAAAGATGGTTTTACAAAGAGTCAACAAGAATCCACACGCAACAAGTTGGCTAATTGGGCACCTACTCTAACACTTTGATCAGCTGAAGGAGGCCCTTACTTCAGCACCAGTATTAGCCATGCCAGTGGACCACGAGGAGTTTGTGGTTTACACAGATGCTTCTTTGAAAGGTTTGGGTGCAGTTCTGATGCAGGGTGGTAAGGTCATTGCATATGCGTCGAGGCAGCTGAAGAGTTATGAGCAGAACTATCCGACGCATGATTTGGAGCTTGCAGCAGTGGTGTTTGCGCTGAAGATATGGAGGCATTATTTGTACGGCGAGAAGTGCCAGATATTCACCGACCACAAGTGCCTCAAGTACTTCTTCACCCAGAAGGAGCTGAGCATGAGGCAGCGCAGATGGTTAGAGTTGGTGAAGGATTATGACTGTGACATTAGCTACCATCCGGGTAAGGCTAATGTATTGGCAGATTCTTTGAACCGGAAGACTGCAATGGTGGCTTGTTTGTCAGTTAAGAGGCCACTACAGACTGAGATAGAGAGGTTTGGTCTAGAGCTTTATTCAGGGGGCTGTGCGCCAAGTTTAGCAGCGCTCACTATTCAGCCGACTCTTCAAGAGCGGATCAGAGAGGGGCAGGCCTCCGATGAGCAGTTACAGCAGTGGAGGCAGCATGATGAGGACAGAGGACGAGGTCTATATACTGTTGAGGATGGGATAGTCCGATTCAGAGGCCGTATGTGGGTGCCGAGCACTGGACAGTTGAGAGTCGAGATCTTATCTGATGCTCATGCATCGGCGTACTCCATCCACCCAGGGAGTACGAAGATGTACAGAGATTTGCAGACATATTGGTGGCCAGGGATGAAGAAGGACATAGGGAGATTCGTGTCCGAGTGCTTGACCTGTCAGCAGGTCAAGGCGGAGCATCAGCGACCGGCAGGGTTGTTGCAGCCACTTCCCATTCCTGAGTGGAAGTGGGATCATATTACGATGGGCAGGTCAAGGCGGAGCATCAGCGACCGGCAGGGTTGTTGCAGCCACTTCCCATTCCTGAGTGGAAGTGGGATCATATTACGATGGATTTCGTGGTTGGTTTGCCCAGGAGTCCCATAGGGTTCACGGCTATATGGGTGATTGTGGACAGACTCACCAAGTCAGCGCATTTCTTAATGGTAAAGACTACTTTCACCCTGATGCAGTACGCAGAGCTTTATATCCGAGAGGTGGTCAGACTGCATGACATACCAGTCTCGATAGTGTCGGACAGAGACACCAGATTCAAATCTGCGTTCTGGAGGAGCTTACATGCCGCCTTGGGGACGAGATTGTCGTTCAGTACAGCATTTCACCCGCAGAAATACGGACAGTCAGAGAGGGTCATTCAGATTTTGGAGGATTTTCTGAGAGCTTGTGTGATAGATTTCTAGGGTACGTGGGACTCGAGACTGCCGCTGGTAGAGTTCACGTGCAACAACAGTTTTCAGGCATCGATTGGGATGGCTCCATATGAGGCGCTGTACGGAAGGAGATACAGATCTCCCGTACACTGGGACGAGGTTGGCGAGAGAGTGCTTACTGGGCCGGAGTTAGTGCAGCAGACAACAGATGTTGTGACGAGGATTCGGGATAGGATGAGGACAGCCCAGAGTCATCAGAAGAGTTATGCCGATCAGAGACGATGAGATCTGGAGCTAGCTGTGGGAGCTGTACGGAAGGAGATACAGATCTCCCGTACACTGGGACGAGGTTGGCGAGAGAGTGCTTACTGGGCCGGAGTTAGTGCAGCAGACAACAGATGTTGTGACGAGGATTCGGGATAGGATGAGGACAGCCCAGAGTCATCAGAAGAGTTATGCCGATCAGAGACGATGAGATCTGGAGCTAGCTGTGGGAGATCATGTATTCGTGAGGATATCGCCCATGAAGAGAGTGATGCGCTTTGCCCAGAGAGGCAAGCTCAGCTTCAGGTTTATTGGGCCATTTGATATTTTGGAGAGGATTGGTACTCTGGCCTATCGAGTAGTGTTACCACCCAGTCTGTCAGCAGCGCATAATGTCTTCCATATCTCGATGTTGCGGAAGTACATTCCGAACCTGTCTCATGTGTTGGATTTTGAGCCTCTCCAGTTGGCACCAGATTTATCGATTGAGGAGCGACCTGTGAAGATTCTAGCTAGGGAGGAGCATAGGCTGAGAGCGTGGAGTATTCCGATGGTCAAGGTCCGGTGGCAGAACCACACGGAGGATGAGGCTACCTGGGAGACCGAGGCCGATATGGGGACGCGCTACCCGAAGTTATTCGGTACGTACTCAATTTCGAGGACGAAATTCCTATAAGGGTGGGAGAGTTATAACTCCTAGAATTTCCTGACTACGTATAAATGAGTGCATGACTAGGGAGAAAATATTTTTAGAGGATTACATGCCATCTTATGTGAATTATTTATGATTTTATGCTGCATGGTATGCTTGTGTTATTTTTCAGCCTGCTTGAGCTACGGACGTGTGGACTAGATTAGGGTCGACCGGAACGAAAATAATTTGAGATTTTTAAGTTATGGAATTTTTTAAGAATGAAATTATTTTATTTTAAGCAGCTATTTCTGAAAATTAGTATTTTATAATTATTTTGGAGGGGAACCCGTTTTTCGCCTATACAGGCTGGTATATTGAGTTTTTGGGCATTTTAAATTATGAGGAGGCCTAGATTTCGAAATTATGTAACCATTAAAGCCCAACTGTGAGTTTTAAACACCTTTTTAATTTAATTAGAGGGGCAAGCTTGTATTTTTTATAATTAAATCAATAGGGGTCATATTAGGCACTTTCATTAATTCTTAAACACAAGTTTACACATACCCTAGCCTCCTATTCACACACCAGCCGTCCTCTCCACTCCATTAGCACACAAATTTCGAAAAATATTCAGCCATTGAAGAAGCTTTGTGATCCAAATCCGGTTACGCCCCGATCTCGCGCCTACAACTCCCGTACCTCGCAGATCTACATATTCTTCAACCCAGGCATGTTATATCAACTCTATTGCTCGCCATTTAAATCATAGTAATCCGTTTTTATGAAAATATGCATGAATTCTATGTGAATGTCTCGGATCTATACACCTATGATCATGTTTCACACATTACTTCATGTTCAACCCAGGCATGTTATATCAACTCTATTGCTCGCCATTTAAATCATAGTAATCCGTTTTTATGAAAATATGCATGAATTCTATGTGAATGTCTCGGATCTATACACCTATGATCATGTTTCACACATTACTTCATGTTACATCTCACGGTTTTGAACTCTTCTTGCATGGATTCGGTTTAGGGGCTGCCTAAGGGACCTTGGCTCGATCTTAGGTCGTTCAAGAGGGTCCTAATAAGGGCTAGGAGTGGTCCATATATGGGAGATGTCGGTGGAACCATAGGCTAGAAGGGAACACCGCGCGCTGCATGTTTCTGCGTAGCGCCGTGCGCCAACTTTGAGCGGGTCGTTCTCCTTCATGCGTGCTCGGTTGGGGCCATGGTCGGTCAGGTTAGGACCGGCTGGACGTGGGGGTGGTCCATCCAGAAGGGCTCCGGCCATGGTGGTCGGAGCAGGGAGGTCGAACGTGAAGAGTGGCTGCTGGTCGCGGCGGCGCTGCATGGTGTGTGTGTGTTTCGGTCTAGGGTTCTTTTTGGTGAATTGGTTCGGTCTAAGTGAACCGGTTTTGGCTGTTTCGGTTGGACCGAATTGGTTCTTCGAGTATCGAGTCAAATGTTTTAAAATGAGGTCAAGTTATTTTAATTATGGACCTGTTATTTTAACTAATGTGTCAAAGGTCCAATTTTATAGAAAATAGCTAGAAGGTCAAAATTGAGTCAAACCTTTTAAATAATTTAAGTTATGTTTAATTTTAAATTTTTAGTCAAAATTGGGGCCTTTGGTATTTTATTGGAGTCAAAATCGATTTTTGGATTTAATTTGATCAAAATCGGTCTTTTAGTCAAAATCGATTTAAATTGATTTTAAAAGTCAAAATCGATTTTAATAAGTCCTAATTGATTTCTAGAAGTCAAAATTGATTTTAAAGTCCCATTAGCCTTGATTTTAAGAAATCAAAAATTTAAGAAATTAGGCAAAAATGGAAAAAAACGATGAACATTCGTTTCATCGGCTAAGTTTAGAGCGATGGTTAGTCTAGAAGTGTTGAGCCAGGCCCCAGAATCAATCTTTGACCGAAGTAGAAAAATGTAGAAGCCCGTAAATGTATGTTTAATTATATATATAGTATTTTATGTACGTAAATGTTTTAAAGGAAACGATTAAATATACATTTACGGGCTAAACTTTTAAATTGCATGATTTTTAATTGAATAGCATGTTAGAAATTTCAGGTTCTCACATATACCCCTTCACATAGATTGAGATTTATTTCCCTAGGGCGTGTATACAGATGATAGCTTATTCAAGCGACTAACCTATAGAGAGCTTCTGCGCCATAAATCAATAGAAAATTAAATACAGAGCACAGGATTGTTTACAACCACAGCTTTACGAGAAATTTATGTTACTTCCTTTAATACCAGTAAATGTTTTAAATATTTCAAGCATGTTCAGTTTATGCTTTAAAGTTTCGAGCTTTCAGTTTGCAGTTTTTCAGCTTGCGAATTTATTAGCTTTCGAGCATATCAGTTTGCAGCTTATCAGTTTAAAAATTATTTCCATGCATGTACTGCCTGCCTTTGTTATTTCCAGATTTTACTTGCTGAGCCCCTAGGCTCACTAGCTTTCTTGGGTACAGGTGAGGATGTACAGTGAGAGCTGGAAGATGCGAGCTGAAGCAGATCATGGAAGTGTGTTTATTAATAAGCCAGCGTTTCCTTGCTGCTACAGGCCGTATATCTTTTGTGAATGAAGTTGTATTTGACATCTCATTTCGAATTATTTCTAAACTGATTTCGAACGATTTGTATCAAATGCTATCTATATTATTATTCGTACTCCGATCTGTTTCGTTCTGAGCTGTTTCAGCCCGCAAGATGTTTTGTGCACCGTCTGTTTTGCTCTAATATGTTATAGCCCGCAAGCTGTTTTGCGTTGATCGTCCAAACGACCTTAATATGATTATTGTTTCCTAGCCGGAATGAGATCAGCTTACGTAATTACTATCAGTTCGTACTATCACAATCCCATATCTGTTTTTCCATGCGTGAGCTGAATCATTCTTTAAATTGCACAACCATCCCTGAATCGTATGCTTTCTTCGAAATCCTAAATTTGTAAAAGTTGTAAGCTTTTCTTCGTACTTTAGAGATTGATCAATAAATCGGTGGACTAGGGCGCCACAACTAGCAGGCTCTTGAGTGGATCGAAAGGAATTGGTATTTGCTATGAAGGAAACTGGATAGCCAAGAATGTAATTTGAGGGATTTGTAGACTCCTATTATGCTGGTAATCTTCACACCAAGAGCCAGCTTGCAAAAGGTGAGGTAGCTCTGTCAACCATAGAGGCAGAATATATGGCCGCGACAGAAGCGATAAAAGGAAGGAATGTGGTTGCATGGTTTCATACAAGAACTTGGGATCAATCAATCAGGTCTAGTGGTATACTGTGACAATCAAAGTACCCTCAACCTCATGAGGAATCCTATGATCCATGAAAGGTCTAAGAATATTGATATAAGGCTTCACCTTATGCGAGAAGTTGTGGCGAAGGGAACAATCAAAGTAGAAAAGATAGCATGAGAAGACAATCCAGCAGATGCTATGACAAAAAGCTTACCAATGTCCACATTCGGACACTGTTTGGATTTGGTAAGGGTGACAAATAGAGTTGCAGCCTAACAGAAAATATGTGATAGGAAAACAGAGGTCTGAACCAGGGTGGAGATTGATGGATATTGGTGCTGCTTCTTCTGGATTGTGTCAATGTACTAAAGAAACAAAGGCATTGGAACGGGAGTGGCACCAGAGAAAACGAGAATAAGAAAAAGGCTTGGTGGTAGTTGTATATGGTCGTATTTTCTTTCAACAAAAAAACTGATAGAATCAATATACAAATATGACAAGCTAAGCCATAAACTCTCCCTATGATATCTCAATATTGATAGTGAAGTATTTTCTGGTGGCAGCCGTGGAGTAGGTGTAAACCGAACCACGTACATCTCATCCTCTTTAGTCTTTAGTTCCTTGCATGCTTGTACTCTGTTTTTGTTCATCTTTATTTGCTCCCTGGTTTTAATTCATTTGAAAACTAGAGTCGTTATCAATGCATGTACATGCAAACTCATAATATCTTAAACATCTCAGATCAAGGTTCTGGAAACATAAGAGTTATAACACAATTGCATATCAAATCTTTTTTTCAACCAACCAGATGTGGTCAGACCATTTAAATTGTTTTTCAGAACTAGTCCTTTTATGATGCAAAAGTAACTGTCTCGTCCAATCTTCTTTCATTGCCTTAATATTTAATGTTAAAAACAACACCTTGCCAAAAGTAGTATTTGCCGATCACTAATAAAGAGAGAGAGACTCCAGTTGGTTTTTGACTTAATCGGAGATATTTTAATCCTTGTCCTTGTGCATAATTGGTCATAAAATATATTAGATTTCAAATTAAAGGATTCGTATAATTAATTTTGTCACTAGTCTAATGATATGAAATAAGTTAAACCGATGTCAATTGAAATAATACAAATCAACTTGCAAAGTTTATCAAAACAATAAAAACTTGGGCCAACATATCAAATTTTGTTTTAAACAAAGAAAATGTAAATCAATTCCGTTTAGGTTGAGTCAAAAGTTACACTTGTAGCGGGCAACCATGAACCACCTTTGGTGAATGATTGGACATTATATTTAGCTGCCTGGGCTGCAGTAAGGCTGGGCTTATACCCGGCCCATGTAACCCGTCCGTTCGTGCTTGATCCCCGCCCAGTATTTTGATACTCAGCATAGAAGATAGTACTTGGTGGAACAACATTTTGGACCCATGGGGACCAGCCCAATGGGCTCAAGAATCCACCTATGTTGCTCTGCATCACAATCGTGGTCGAGTAATCTTTCCAGGGCCTGCCTAAGTAGGCCGAGGCCGTAAGTTTGTCGAATGGGCCCATTGTGCACCGTTGGATTGAGATTCCGGTGTTCTGATTCGGGTCCGTTTTACCTTGTGCCGTGAGTGTGACAAATTGATTGGGCATAGGCTGCCTAAGCAAGATGTTGCACTTTTGAAAGGCCACGGCTTGGTGTTTAGCTGCTCCGGCTGTGTTCATGAAGCCGATGTCTCGTGCAATAAATCCATTTCCCGCCACACCTGGTGAAAGATACATA
>KQ991252.1:1629-13699 GCA_001598015.1 Dorcoceras hygrometricum | reverse complement strand
ATTGGGAATGATGTAGGAATGCTGCAGTCAACTAAAGTATGGTTGTCTAGTAGATTTTCGATGAAGGACATGGATGAAGCATCCTATATTCTTGGAATACAGATCTATCGGGATAGATCTAATCGGATGCTCGGACTCACCCAAGCTACCTACATCGATACCATACTTAAGAGGTTCTCTGTGAAAGAGTCCAAGAGAGGACACCTACCTATGTGCCACGGGGTCACACTATCTAAGTCTATATGTCCAAAGACTGATGAGGAGATAGAGAGTATGGCACGTGTACCATATGCCTCGGCAATAGGTAGTATTATGTATGGCATGATCTCGACTAGACCGGATGTCGCATATGCTCTGAGTGTCACGAGCCGCTACCAAGCCAACCCCGGCCAATTGCATTGGAAGGCTGTGAAGGATATTCTTAAGTACTTGCGAAGGATTAAGAATATGTTCATGGTCTATAGGGGTGGTGAACTGAAACTGGAAGGCTACACTGATTCTAGCTTTCAGTGCAACGTGGATGATTCGAAATCAACCTCTGGGTTTGTATGCATGCTCAATGGTGGTGCTGTCTCTTGGAAGAGTTCCAAGCAAGACACCATCGCGGATTCAACCACTGAGGCTGAGTACATTGCAGCATCAGCTGCTTTGGATAAGGAATTTTGTCCAAGAGTTGGGCGTCATTCCTAATGGAGTTGGTCCAGTCCCGGTGTACTGCGACAAAACGGGTGCCGTTGCGCAAGCAAATGATCCTAGGTCTCACCAAAGATCCAAACACATACCGAGGAAATACCACATAATCCGGGATATTGTGTCTAGAGGTGACATAGCAGTTGAGAGAGTCGCCTCTGCAGACAACGTTTCTGATCCACTTACGAAGCCCTTGCCTGGACCGTTGTTTGAAAAACATCGCGAAACAATGGGACTGCGTCTGATGAGTAGTTGGCTTTAGGGCAAGTGGGAGATTGTTAGAGTAGATGCCCAACTAGCCAACTTGTGGCGTGTGGGTTTATAGACTCTTGTATATGACAATCTTTATATATGATATTCGCATTTATTATATGGCGTTCTTTACTTTCATTGTGTTGTATGATGATTAACAATTGCGTTGAATAAAGACCTAGAATACACTAAAGTGTATGTTAGATGTGATAGTGGGTATGACGGCGTATCATGAAACACATTAATAGCTCTATCCGTAGAGTACATTGAATGTACAGAAATGGCTATAACAGAGTTTATCTTATTCGTATTAACAGCTACTCTAGGAGGAATGTTTTTAAGAGGTAAGAAACAGCATAAGATAAAATGCAGATGCTATGCATGAGACACCGGACAACAGCTGAAGGCTACCACCGAAAAGGAGCCAAGGAACTCAAGGCATAGCTCAAACGGAACTGCAACGAATGGTGGCCACGGGGTGTGTTCAAAGTGTGGTAATGAGCCACTCGCCTTGACACTACACCCGATACCAGATGCCACATAGCTCAACCTGCCGTTTCCCAACCTATGAACTGTGGTAGTTAGCCACTCGGCGCATAGGGGCTAACAGATCACAGCAGGGAGATGAGAGTGCGGTATTGCCGCTCGACCTCGCTTCCTGGTAAGAATCAACAGCACAATACAACAAGATACAAAGCAACAGGGATCTGAACTGTAAGTGAAATGCGTGTATGCATATAACAGTAAGCAGCTAGCATAAAACACCAATGCAACAGCAAGAAATACACAACATTCATATACACCAAAACATCCCAGCAGTCTCACATTAAATCTCACGTCAATTCCAAGCTGTAACAAGCTCAAATCCGTACCTCGATATTTTGGGCAACAATTACTACAAACAGGGTCCTGAGAACTCAAATCTGAAAACCTGCTAGCAACAAAGCATTAATCTCAGGGACGCTAATCACAGAACTCACGGCCGGGAGCTACACACTCAGCCAGCGAATAATCCTACCTTCCTAACTCAACAGAAAGCTCAATTCAAATCCTAAGGTAAGATCTCATAAAATAATTCGAAGCGCTACCTGAACGATGTAACACACGGCCAAGGAAGCTGCTTCGCGATCTTGCTTCCAGCCAACTACAACCTCCAAGAATGGTATAGGATGAATCTCCTTTACGAGAGGAGTCCAACTCTACCTCAATCGTTCAAAATGGCGACCGGAAACGACGGGAATCGATGGAGAAAAGCTACGGTGAACAACGCTTGGGGTTCGCGACAGATATTGGGAAAACGGGGAAAATATTCTAAGTATAAACCAGCACTTGGTATAAAATCGAAGGCCAACACCTCTAATATATACTCTTCTCAACAGCTGCTAGAAACAGGAACAGATCCCACCGACAAAATCAGTTGTCATCACTGTTATACCAACCAGCAGTTTGTTGTCGACAATGGCGGATCCGGATTCCGTTTCCCGGGGGCGCAGCGGAAATCAAAAATTTTCCCGAGAAACTTTCAATACATTTAAATACAATTCTATAAACATTCATAGGGTGTTCATAGAATCGTTACCTTGCTGGCGTCTAGGCGCCTGGCTCCGACCAGTTTCACGAGGATACCGGCACTTCAAACGGTTGGCGGCGGTAGATCGCCAATCAGGTCCACGACCGGAATCAATCTTCCTCCGTCAAACTGCACTAGAAGACTTGACGGAATTTATCACGGTACGGAATCTCCTCAGCACGACGATCGGAGCAAGTCCGATCACCGGGCGGCGGCGCGTGGTGGCGCGGACGGCGGCGCCTGGCCGTGAGGGAGGAGAGGTGGAGGGGCGGCCGAGACTTAGGTCTTGGAGGCTAGGGTTAGTTGTTATGTTGTGTGTGATTAAGCCCTAACCAACTTAATTAATAAAGATGGTAGATGGGCTTGAACCGGCCCAATGGACTTGGGTGAAACCCAGGTCCATATGAACATTAGGCTCGTTTAATTCACCACGGTTTCATCATAACTCCGATCGACGATCAGATCGGACCGATCGACTCAGTTTCCAAAACTTAACGTTATGATGCGAAAAACAATTTTTCAGATACCTAGTCCAAAATGACAGTTTTGCCCCTCAACAGTGGGAAATCGCAATTCGACCCCTGTTGACTTTTAGGAAGTCGCACTCCCTAAAATCCTTCTCAAGTGCTCAACACATTGAGCTCAGTTTCCGTGCGGGAATCATGAATCCAGTACTTGTGTGACCCTCAATGGTTCAGAGATACAGCTAGCCGTGGGCCCACAACCATTGCGGCTCCGAAATCACAATTTCGGACTTGCCTATCGGATCATGGTAAAGCGCCTAGCAACATCTCCCCATGATCCACTAGGTATCACTGATAGTGCCTGCAAGAACCATTTGGTCGTGGTTAGCGTACAGTACGGTCCTTTCAACACATATATCCCGATCAGATCAACGACCATTGGTAAATCGAGAGTCGCTAGAGATCCGATAGCTATGCATACATTTTTGAGATCGAATAGTGACATCGCGAGTGTTACTAGGTAAACCCATTTACCTAAAACACTTCTAGTACTCTGGCCAGAGATTTATACACTATTATCTCCTCATATAGCATAGGATATCCACGCATGTGAGCGAGCGGTGAATCCTCGACAACGAAGCATCGACTCCTACATGCATCGGGACCTCACCCAATCCCGCCGCCTAATGACCCCAAGTGAGTCGGCAAACGGGTCAAAGTGAGACGCCTATCATGTAGAGCCTCAATGACGTTTCGAGTAGTGAGGACTAATCAGTACAACCAAGACCTCGGACTTATCCACTCAACGAATGGTAACCACTTGGAATGTCCGAACGAGGGTAGTTCGATAGATCACCAGGTCACTATCCATCTGCATGCTCAGAACATCACAATGTTCCCTACCAATGAAACATGATACTTCACATCGCAGATGCTAGTCTCAAGCTCGGGCGGCCTTATCCTCATTTTGACGGCCCAATCGACTAGGAACGAATTCAGAATACACAGTGACTATTAGATGTGTTTCATGATAGCCATCATACCCACTATCACATCTAACATACACTATGGTGCATTCTAGGTCTTTATCCAACACAATTGTTAACATTATAAAGCATAATGAAAATAAAGAACTCCATAAAGAAATGCGAATATCATATATAAAGACTGTCGTATACAAGAGTCTATAAAACCCACACGCCACAATTTGGCTAGTTGGGCATCTACTCTAACACACTGGACCAATAGTGAAAGGTGCAGCAATATCTCTTCTGTCGAGCTGACAGATTGAACGAGATCTGTGGACGCCAAGACCTCTTACAATGTATATGCTAAAATAATAGCGCGCATGACAGAGTTTGAGAGAAGCGGAAGAGATTCTGTAAATACAATTATCATCTATCTTCCAGCCTGAATAGATTGAGCATTTTTCAGTAACATAGAACCTGTTTTTCAAATCTCATATCATGCATATGTTTTCGCAAAATGTCGTCTCCTACAAAATGTTTTCTTTTCGAAAAATAAAATTGCCCCATGCTCTGTTGAGGAGGAGCTTTGTTTTAAATATTAAGGAGAGACAAGATTTTAGAAATCCTTTTTGATTCCCACAAAAAGGGGGAGAAATATTTCTAACCATAACATACGTGCATATTCGGGATTTGTGTAAATAAAAAATGGGGAGATTGTTGGGTCTGTGTTTACAGATAAAAATCTTAATTTTGATTAACACAAAACCTGCTGTTATTTTACTAACATTTTAGGATCAATGTTCAGCCCCGTCATAATCAGAGCAGCTTAGAAGCAAACTGGTGTAGGACAAACCAGCTCAGTTTGAAGAAAACCAGATCAGGAGCTTAGTCAAGCTGGATGCTTAAGAGAGATGGGTTTATTGCGGAAGATGAAGATGAAGATGGAGATGAGGAAGAGTCTGAGAGCAGGATGTACTCGATCAGTCTCCATAGATACAACTGGTACATAGAAGGTCGCAAGCTGGATCAGATAAGAAGAAGAAGAAATGCGGTGGAAGGAGTCTGTGAGAAGTTTGACGAGCTCGAGGTGAACCCTGTAGATGAAGAAGAAATCCAGAGCAAGGTATAATCGATCAGTCTCCATAGGTCCAAGCTGTTAAAGTTTAGAAGAGAGCTGCAATCTATTGAGAAGATTTCCAAGCTGGAACAGTGAGGGACGCCCAAGCTGGTAAAGCTGAAGATGTCAGGCCCGGTGCGCTAATCACAGCTTAATTACTCAATTAATCACATTTATGCGGAAGCATCAAAATCAGGGCTTAAAAATTTTTTGAAATGTTGGTCCTGATCCAAAATATCAATCTTAAAATAGTTCATAATCGAAATACGAGTTTAACTCAAAACTCAAACAATCCATCAACAGGTACAGATCCCCTCAGTAAAATAAAGGCACAGGATCCCCTGGTCCAATATAAATACATAACATATAACTTGGACTCAATCAGAATGGGGATCGACCAGCTGAAGCTCCACTCTGTCCAGCCTGGTTACCTGAAGAACCTGTCAAAGCCAATACAGACCAAGGAAGCCCCCAAAACAGGGAAAAGTAAAGAGGTCAAACCTCAGTACGAAGAGCAATCTGAAAAAAGCAAATCATGCAACATGCTGTACTTCAAGTTATGAAATGCATGATGGCTATCAAAGAAATCGGTCATCAAGGCCAACGACTCAGCTGGCAAATCTCAAATGAGCCTCAAAAACCACGCACAGCCAATCAATCGGTGGAAATTATCGGTCCATGATATTCGGGCCCATCAGCCATCACATCTCGGTGGTCTTCAGGCGCGACAACTCAGTCGGCCACCACTCCAATGATAGAATTTGACCTTTCAGGCGCGGAAACTCAACCGACCGATCACAATGCTAGCTCGACTAGGATCATCAATCGAACATCAAGCTCAATATGTATGTATGAATGCCATTCATAATCAGATTCCAATGCATACAATAATCAGTACGTAAAACAGATCATAAAACAGAGCACAATCAATCAAATCTGTTCACAGAGTCACGAAATCACAGCATACAGATTTCCCAACAAGAAATATAAACATGTCCATGCCCAAAGCTGTTTACAGGAGCTCAATCCGTACCTCAAACAAGCTAAAATCTCAATCAGACCTCACCAGGGC
The DNA here is from genome assembly GCA_001598015.1 of Dorcoceras hygrometricum. Classification (NCBI taxonomy): domain Eukaryota; kingdom Viridiplantae; phylum Streptophyta; class Magnoliopsida; order Lamiales; family Gesneriaceae; genus Dorcoceras; species Dorcoceras hygrometricum. The sequence goes on along the minus strand of KQ991252.1, from coordinate 7,566 downwards.
ACGGCACCAACGACCTGCTCAAGTATGCTTCCTCACTAACTCTCGGCGAAGCTTAACAGAAGCTGCCTAAGCTCAAATCTGTACAAAACAACTAACCATTCAACTCAACACTAAGCCAAATCTGCTTAGTTCCTACGGTTAAATTTCCAGACTACTCACAACATTCAACAAAGCTCTACTAGCTCTAACGAAGCTAGAATGGGAAGAATTACTTACCCAAAAGCTCAAATCTGAACGGGGAAAACCATCGACTGGAATTCACGAAGTTACTCGAACCTGCAACTTCTTCGCTCTTCTTCCGTAAGTCGATCTACAACTCCAAACTGGTATTAAACGAAAGAGCTAAGAAAGACGAACCCAGCACCACCAATCTTGCTCCAAACAACGGTGGGAATCGATGGCAATCTAATGGAGAAGGGTTTGGATGAACAGTACTAATCGAGGGTTTCTCTGGAAAGGTGATAGGAAATATTGGGTTGAAAAATGACTAAGTGTCGATCGCTACTTAGCATATAAATCCTTCAGAAAACTCCACAGTGAAAGTCAACACCGACTTATATAGATCTCAACGGCAACCCAGATCTTAGCGCTAAGGCAAAAGTCCCTCAGATCTGACATCAGCGACAACTCAAATCTGGCTTCGCTACGCTACACAAGCGCTACTAATCAAAACCGCATCTCCTAGGAGTCCCTCTCACTAACACTAAACGACGTCGTGCTGTATCCAGATCTGAAACAGATCTCACGCACTAAGATCCGCTAACTCTCATCCGGATTTGACCAAATCTATTATCATTAAACCGCACCGGTCCACACCAACTCACGAACCCGACCGGTCCAAGTAGTACCGTTGACCAGCTCTTGACTTCTCCTCGCTAACCAAATCTGTCCCTCTCTCAATACCAGATCTGACTAGTGGCTAAAATGACATCGTATTAGTTCTCGCTCGTGGTAACTCACTCAAACCAGCGAGGACCAGATTTGGACACCCAGATCTCACCCAAACCTGAAAACAACGAACCAAACCAATTCTCACCGCACTTCTAATTCACTCGCGTGGGCATTATCCAAATCTGAGTTCCAGCGATCTTCGATACACCAAATCTGTCTAGAGAGCTAACGCTCTCCCTTACACAATAATATGATAGCATACTCACTACACAGTATACTAGACACCATTCAAAATACATCCAAGCAAATTCGAAAATCACTAAACAATACTCCAGATCTGATTATATCGCTAATCACCGTTTAACATATTTCTAGTCCTCACATTCTCCCCCATTAGAAATGGATTTCGTCCTTGAATACAACTTACAACAAAATTTCAGAATCCAGAAAAACGCCAGGAATTCACCAAAACAATTCAAAACACAAAATCAACAAGCCAGAAGATTACCTGTAAATCTACTATCAAGGATCAACGAATCTAGGAGCCAATTTACCTTTAAGTCTGAATCTCATTACGCTCTTGAAAGGAGAAACTTTGAGAAACACACGATCGCCATCCTCAAATTCCAATGGTCTGCGTCGCTTATTAGCATAGCTAGCATGTCGATCTTGAGCAGCTTTCATCCTACTCCGAATCAACTCAATCTGGTCTTTCATATGTTGCACAAATTCAGGAGTAGACAACTGCCTCTCACCAATCTCTTCCCAGCTGATCGAGGATCTACACTTACGACCATACAAAGTTTCAAATGGTGTCAGGCCACGTGCGCTGATACAACAATTAGTCTCAAATATGCGGAAGCATCATAAAAATATAGGCTAAAAATTTTCAATAATGGGCCTGATCCAATATCATTCAAAATACATTCAAACTCAAAATAAGAGTTTAGTTCAAAACTCAAACAACAACACACGATCCCCAACATACATAAAGGCACAGGACATCCCCTGGCTCAATATAAATATAAGTACACTGGGACTCAAATCAGAAAGGGGATCGACCAGCTGAAGCTCCACTCTGCCCAGCCTGGTTACCTGAAGAACCTGCAATGGCCCACGCAGACCAAAGCAGCCCAACACAGGGAAAATAAACGATGTCAAGCTGTAACACCTAGGAATTTTTCTACCTAAATCGCATGCTAATATTTTATTTATTTGTCCACATGGGTTATGCTATTTGATTTATTTAATTCATTTATCCGCATGAGTTATGCTATTTGATTTATTTAATTCCGACATCGAGTTCTTTTTGAGATTCATGATTTAGATGATGCGAGGTTGGAAAGGAGTTGACGAGGACACCGAGGACTCTTATTTTTTTTAATTCATTCTCGAAGTCATGCCCCATGCCTTGAAACTTTCTATTTTTAGAAGGTGAACATTGGGGAGAAATTTCGTTTTTAAAATACTTTTAAACTTTTGCAAACCATGAGGGATTGAGAATTTCATTCTTATGGATGATTAGCACCATTGCTACAAAAAAATATAAGTTTTACACACACTTGCATCATTATTAAAAATCAAATCTTCTTACCTTATTTTCGAAAATCATAGACTAGGAGGGGAGTTTATTTTTACCAAACTTTCATTAAAAATTTCTAAATGTGGAGGAGTAGCACTTTTGTCAATTTAAATAGCAACTTTGAGTTTTCCTTAAAAATACAACTCTTGCCACTAATCTACCTAATTATCCCTAAATTACCCTCACTAATCTACCTAATTATCCCTAAATTACCCTTACTAACCTACCACATCCTTACAAGTACACGTAAACAAATTCCCTCCCCCAAAACCCTAGTGCAAGCCTTCCTCCACATTCCTTAGTGCACACCTCCCTCTCCCCATTGCCTCTCCATTTTTTGTGGTGGCTCAAGGCTTCCCCTTGGCTTGGTGTGGTGTTCCTTGTCTTCCTCAAAGCCTACATCACTTCTTGGTTGTAAGTTTTTACAAATAAAGGCAAGTACAAAGCTTCCTTGAATGCACCTTTCAGCCTATGTACATATGTGTGTTTATGTATGTTATGGTGATTGGATGAATCCACTTTTAATGCATATCTTACTATTTAATATAATTCATTCATGTATTTTGCAGCCTAGTTCAGATCTGGACCTTTGGTGAAGGAGAGGGTTAAGGCCGTTTGGTGGGTGTGAGTGAGGTTGTGTCGGGGTTGTCAAGGGTGGATCTTGAAGGGAGGAGAAGTCTAGTATGGCTTAGGTTTCGATTTAAAGGGGTTAGCAGAGGTCCTAAGGGTCGTCCATGGGCTGTGTGAGGGGTAGGTCGGGTGCTGGAGTCAAGGGAAGGGGCTGGTTCGAAGTTGTGTTTCTAACCTCTCCCAGAATTGTTCCTGTGCGCGACCAGTAGGGTTGGGAGCGTCACTGTGGTCACCTCAGACATCTTTTTTGAATGAGGTTTGTTCCAGTAGCTAGAACATCGAGTTAGGGTTACGTGGGTCCAAGTTTGAGGTCATTTGGTTAAATAAATTTTATATGATTTTTACGGTTTTATCGCGCAGAGTGGGTCATTTCGGGGTATTTTCGGGAAAGTTGGGAAACTGAGTCCTAGGGGCTGCCAAAATTCATGAGTGACTTTACCATTGTTTTAAGGATATTATGAACTGTTTTTAAGCATTTTTAGCATTTATGAGATTTTTAATATTTTATGGAAATTTAAGGCCTAGAAAATGATTTTTAGCATGTTCGACTATTTAAAGTACATATGCTTACTTTTAGTATTTATGGGTAGAATGTTTTTGAGGTTATGGAATTTATTTAATTATTGAGGATTTGAGAAAACTATTTGAGGCAAGAATGAGGAAAAATGATTTTTGAATGATGTGACTTGATTGTGGTTTTTCTATGACGGATATGGGGTCGGGAGACGTTCCGCTTGCCATATCAAAATGACGGGTCTGGGCTTCAGATAAGTACTGAAGTGGCTTTCCAACTGACGGGTCTGGGCTCCAGATGAGTATTGGAGTGCCTTTCCAACCTAGTACTAGTGTTTATTAGCTTGATCAAGCGACTTGAGGTTGAGGAACCACAGTCGAGGAACGGAATTCACGAGGAAAAATGTTTTAGAAATCATTTTATTTACGCAAAGATTTTTATTTATTTTGAGCATGGAATTGTTTTAATGCATACCTTTTAAGTCAAGAAACTATTTTAAGTAGAAATATTTTAATGCATGTGCATGTATTATTTATTATTCGTTATCTCAGTTTTGTACTTGTTGAGTCTTTAGACTCACTATGCTTGGATGATGCACATGAGGCTGAGATCGAGATTGAGGGGCAGGATTCCTGAGCGGATTGCAGTCGGACTTGGCACCTACCCAGCGACCTATTGTTTCCGCTTAGCATTTTCAGTCTTTTTAGCATACGTCGACTTGTTTTGAGAAAAGTATATTTTCTTATGCATTAGGATTATTTTTATGACTTAGCCAAAGCTATCATGCACGTTTATTTTATTGTTTAAGGCTTTTATTAACCTTAGAGACCCTATGATGATGATTTACTATTATTGCTTCATTTAATAATATTTTTATTATCCACCATGTGGGAGTTAGTATAAAATTTAAAAAAAATATTCCTGGTATTTTCTTTTCCGCATTTCTTTTAAATTAAATATAATTTAAGAAGTGAGGGACGTTACAGATGGTATCAGAGCCGACCTTTCTTAGTACGGTGTGGTTCGGGGACGAACCAAGCGGAAGCTGGTGGGCATGTGAGGTCCGGGGCTCAAAAGAGGGCGGGGAGTGATCGCCGGTGTCAGAGGTTGCACGGACAATGAGCGGCTCCTGGCAGGCTTCTAGAGGCGAAGGGGCACATGAATGAACCGATCCCACACCGGAATGAGAGGGATTACGAGACTGGGAAGTTATAGATTTAATGAAGGTTAGTTGAGGAAGGCTTATCAGATTTAATTGGTACCACTCATACCAACAAGGTGCATCTTCTTTTCGGGAGCTCATCACTTAGGAACTCCACAGTTAAGCGTGCTTGACTTGGGACAATTTTGGGATGGGTGACCTTCTGGGAAGTTTCTCAGGGTGCGTGCGAATGAGGACAAAACACGCTGGAAAGATCGTGTTGGTACAGTGAGGGCAGTCGTTAAATCTGAGTGTTACAGATGGTATCAGAGCATGGTTCTGGTTTGGGTCGTGCCTACAGATGACTGCAGGAAGCTCAAGGAGTCTCGCCTCGAAGTCTGTAAGTGTTATTGTTTGATTGCTTTATATAATTGTCCGGTTACTTCTAGTTTATGTTTATTATGTGTATATTGATGTGATTATGTTTTGAGGTTATTTGTTGCATATATTATTTACTTTGAGGCAGTTGAGATTAAGTAGTGAAATTCGTTACAAACCCCAGATGCCTCCCAGACGACAAGTTACCCCGCCTCCACCACCACCGTTGAGCTCCAGCGAGAAAGTTCTAGCTCGGCTTGCACAGATTTTGTGACAGAATGCCGGGACGTCACAGACGGCCAGAACCGAGATGCCATATGAGAAGTTCCGAAAGATGGGGCCGCCGGAGTTTACCGGTACTACCGATCCATTCGTGGCTGAGGGATGGGTCAGGACTTTAGAGACGATATTCAGATACATGCGACTGGAGGATGTTGCCCGGGTTAGCTGCGCCATCTTCCAGCTGAAGGATGACGCTGCCCTCTGGGGGGAAGGGGCAGAGAAGACGGTGGATGTGTACTCTTTGACTTGGGAGGAGTTCAAAAAGATCTTCTATGACAATTACTTTACGCCGGACATACAAGCGAGACTGAAGAGGGAGTTTAGGAACCTCCGGCAGGGAGACATGTCTGTGGCAGAGTATGTGAAGAAGTTCGACAGGGGTTGCCATTTCTCGCCCCTCATTGCCGATGATCCCGCTGAGAAGCTGCAGCATTTCTTGGATGGTTTGAGCCCCGCTATTCGCCGGGATGTGCTGATGTCGGACCCTGCAGACTATGCCACTGCACTGAAGAGAGCTTT
>KQ991250.1:1065-12942 GCA_001598015.1 Dorcoceras hygrometricum | reverse complement strand
TCGACTCAGTTTCCAAAATTGACTATTATGATGCGAAAACAATTTTTCAGACCACCTAGACCAAAATGACAGTTTAGCCCCTCAACTTTGGGAAATCACAATTTTACCCCTGTTGACTTTTAGGAAGTCGCATTCCCTAAAATTCTCCTCATATGCTCAACACATTGAGCTCAGTTTCCGTGCGGAAATCATGAATCCAGTACTTGTGTGACCCTCAATGGTTCAGGGATACAGCTAGCCGTGGGCCCACAACTATTGTGGCTCCGAAATCACAATTTCGTACTTGCTCAACGGATCATGGTAAAGCGCCTAGCAACATCGTGCCATGATCCCCTAGGTATCACTGATAGTGCCTACAAGAACCAGTTGGTCGTGTTTAGCGTACAGTACGGTCCTTTCAACACATATATCCCGATCAGATCAACGACCATTGGTGAATCGAGAGTCGTTAGAGATCCGATAGCTATGCATACATCTTGGAGATCGAATAGTGACATCGCGAGTGTTACTAGGTAATCCCATTTACCTAAAACACATCCAGTACTCTGGCCAGAGATTTATACACTATTATCCCCTCAGATAGCATAGGATATTCATGCATGAAAGCGAGCGGTGAATCCTCGACAACGAAGCATCGACTCCTACACGCATCGGGACCTCACCCAATCCCGCCGCTAATGACTCCAAGTGAGTCGGAAAACGGGTCAAAGTGAGACGCCTATCATGTAGAGTCTCAATGACGTTTCGAGTAGTGAGGACTAATCAGTACAACCAAGACCTCGGACTTATCCACTCGACAAATGGTAACCACTTGGAAAGTCCGACGAGGGTAGTTCGATAGATCACCAGGTCACTATCCATCTGCATGCTCAGAACATCACAATGTTCCCTACCAATGAAACATGGTACTTCGCATCGCAGATGACAGTCTCAAGCTCGGGCGGCCTTATCCTCATTTTGACGGCCCAATCGACTAGGAACGTATTCAGAATGCACAGTGACTATTAGATGTGTTTAATGATAGCCATCATATCCACTATCACATCTAACATACACTATGGTGCATTCTAGGTCTTTATCCAACACAATTGTTAACATCATATAACATAATGAAAATAAAGAACGCCATAAAGAAATGCGAATAACATATATAAAGACTGTCATATACAAGAGTCAATAAAAACCCACACGCCACAAGTTGGCTAGTTGGGCATCTACTATAACAGTCTCTTCTTAGGGAAATCCCTAGAAATGTGCCCTGGCTCCTTGTAGTGATAGCACCTGCCTGATCCCGCCATGTAAGGTCCTGGATGCTGCTTATGGCACTCCTTGTAGATCGGTGTTCCTCCAGGTCTAGGGGCACTGGTCCCCTACTGCTGTGGCCTCTGCTGGCCTTGTGGCCTCTGTGCTGTGGCCCCTGAGGAGTTGGGCCCTTAGGAGGCCCATGAAACGGTATCTTTGCTGGCTGCTGCGAAGACTGTCCTCTAGCTGGCTGCTGCATCTGCCTCTTCCGCTATAAGTCGTCCATCATGTCCTTCCGGTCCCTCTCAGATCGGTAAGCTCGGTTCACTGCATCCATGTATGTAGCCATGTCCGCCATGTTGACATCGTGGCGGATGTATGGTCTCAGACATCAGTGAACTGCCTCAACTTCTCACTCTCCACCAACGCGATCGAGGGCACAAAGTGACACCCCCTCTCGAACTGCCGCACATATTCTGCTACAGACTTGTCTCCCTGGCGGAGACTCATGAACTCCCTGATCAATTGACTCCGGGCGTCCACGGTAAAATATTTCTCGAAGAAGATGACCTTGAACCTTTCAAAGGTCAGGTCCTTCAGCACCAAACCAACCACTGCACCCTCCCACCAGAGTGCTGCATCGGCCTTCATCATGAAGATAGCACACCGAACTCTATCAGCATCTTGGATACCCATAGAAGAGAAAATGGTCTCCAGAGAACGGATCCACTCCTCAGCCACTAGCGGATCTGTCGTCCCAGCAAAAACCTTAGGTCCCTGCTTGTGGAACCGCTCAGCCACGTCCTCCTCGTGAGATTTCCCCGAACGCTCCGACTGCCTCTCAAGCATCTTCTTGATCCTGGCTAGCATGTCCCCGCTAGCCCTCTCATACGGCATCATCTGCGGAGGTGGGGGAGGAGGAGGAGGAGGCATATCGTCATCATGCTGGTCCCTAGAACGTCTGGGAGGCATACTAGCACACAAAACCCTTCATGTAAATCCAAGTGCACGACTAGACGTCTAACTCTTAAACTCCAAAGGCACAACTAATGCAGAAAATAGAACATGCTTCGTGCAAATATAAACATGAATCGTAAAACTCTAAAACTTACAGAATGACAGTGCGACTTCGGATCTCCACGCAGCAAGCTAGTACCCCACCAGAACCACCGCTCTGATACCAACTGAAATGAACCATACACTAGAATTTTTTTAAAATAAAATACGGAATAAACATTCTTCAAAATACAGCTCGACCCTTAAAATCATTCCTCACATCACCTTAAAACATAAATAATTAAATATATCCAAAATTCAAATCACTCATACTAGCTAGAAATCAGAGTAAGTAAAAGTTGCGGAAAACTGAATTATGACTGAAAAGAAATATCTGAAAAAGCCTCATAACATAAAGTAAAGACATCTGAGTGGTCACGGGGTAGCAGCTGCAGCGAGCGCTTAGAGGTCCTCACCGCCAGTAAGAATGAAATCATCAGCAGTATCACCTGCACCATTTAAACCTAGTGAGCCTAAAGTCCCTGCCCCTGCATGCTCTATCCGATACTAATAGAGTGCATATAATAAAACCACATGCAAGCACATAGCATATCATAAAATAGCTTAAAAACGTGCATGCATGAATGATCATAAATCATGGCTTCGAAACTATTCGTAACTGTACTTATTCGTATATCATAACATAATGAGACATGAACATAACATAACGTAACATACGAATCATATCTATGAAGTGTGAGCCATTACATTAACGATTGATCAATCATAAGAAACCAACATACGTGGCGATGCGGTTCACCTGAACTTACCTCGGGATCCCACATACCTCTATTGCCACTTCACCATGTCGTTAACACATGGATCCATAAGCTCATTATAATATTAACAGAGGTTCATCGAGCCCGGTATCCCGATTCCGCTCATCATTACTTTGCCACAAATCACTTCAATCCCTCAAAAATATTTTCTTTTCTTCCATGCCTTAACATTTCATAAAGGTTCATGATGCGTGTACGTCATAAAACATGCAAGATAAAAGGATTAACACATCAATATATATTTAATTTTATTTAAACAAATGCATAATCATATACATAAAATACTACATATATAATTATATATATTTATGGGCTTCTACATTTTCTCCTTCGGTCAAGGACTGGTTCATGTGACTGAACCACTAATTCTAAGCCCAAAAGCCTAGACCTGATCTTAAACTGCAACTTAACCCAAAACTAGAATTTGCATTTTCTACCCCGACGAGATGCAGTTTGAGCGGCTAAATCGTAAACTTCATTAAAAATCCATTTCCAAACCAAATCATTCCACGTCTGGACCCACATGACCTACCTCGATGTGCTAGCTCCTGAAACAACCATAACTAACCATGATGCCCGACACGATCAACCCGATGTCTAAAAACACACTACCTGCCCGTAGAATGCAACCGGGAAACGTGGTAGCCATAAAAATCATAACTAATTCGTTCTTTGACTAAATCGCTCCCCGTTGGACTTGCATGACCCTAACTCAATGATATATTACGGCAATAAACATTGACCACACAGACCGCATAGAACGACTTACGCAACCCCAACACTCTACCATCGTGCACAAACGATAATCCAGGACCTGTGCGGATCATAAAATTCGTAACTAATTCATTCCTTGACCAAATCGCTCCCCGTTTGAACCTGCGTGACCCTAACTCAATGAGATATCTCCTACTATCAACCTTGACCACATAGACTGCATAGAGAAACTTTCCCAACCCCAACAACTCTACTGTCTCGCACAGATGACAAGCCAGGACACGTGTTGATCATTAAATTCGTAACTAATTCATTACATGACCAAATCACTCCCTGTTTGGACCCAAGTTATCCTAACTCGATGGACTAACTACGGGTACCACCCTTGGACCGAACCTTAGTCCTATGAACTGCCCATGACCGAAGCACATCAAAAAATAAATCATATGCATGGTAAAAATAGTGGTACATGCATGGATCTCAAAAAACAACCATAGACGTATCATAACACATAAAAATCATGAAAAAACATTTTAAAACAGCATAATATGATTTAAATGGTGGGAAAAAGGAAGAATGGAACGTGCCTTTTTGAACAATTTACGTAGACTACACGTTATCGGGACGGAGGACTCGAGATTGGGATGCTTGAACCTTGAAATCAACCAAAAAATGCAAAGAAATTGATGGAGCCTTGAGTGAGGGAGGTGAAGGCTTGAGGGATAGGGGAGGGAGGCTAGGGTTTCAAAAATTTAGGTTTTGGAAGAACGAATGTGTACCAAATGACCCCTCTCAATATTTTAAGTTAGGAAAATAAAATATGTTTTCCTCCTTAACCCCCACTAATTCAAAATGCTAATTAAAAACTCCAATTTAAACTTTGAACTTAAAATTTTCGTAATATAAAATCCCCCAATTTTAAAATGGTAGCAAATCTCATTAAAATAACCCGTATAGGCGAAAAACGGGTTCCCCTTGACAAATATACATAAAAATCTCAATTTTTCTAAACACCGCTTAAAATAATAAGTTTTAGCTCTAAAAATTATGAGGGCTTAGAAATCTCAAATAAACTTTCATCTCGGTCGTCCTCAGTCTCGTCCATGCGTCCGGAACTCTATCATACTAATAAAATACCAAGAACATCAAAAAATCATAAAATTAACACTTAATCACATAAAATGACACATAACTCTCTAAAATAGTTTCCCCCTAGTCATGCACTCATTCTCAAGTACTCTAGATTTCTGGACGTTACAAGTTGTCTTCTTGAAATAAAATTAGTACGGGCGGGTAGCTTCCGCCAGCCTTGCTCCCTATTGTGAGTCATTTTTCCGCTATGGGACGAGTGGATAGCTACCACACTCTCATGAGATTAGGGCACTAGCGGCTTGAGCTGTTCTTTTGTGCTCCTGGTACTGTGTATGAGATGAGTTGGTAACTCCCACGCTCTCATGCGCTGTGGCCATTATTTCTTGATCACCAGCTGTTTAGCTGTTCCTTGAGCTCCGATAATCCTTTACCTTGCATGCATTGCATATTGTATATCTTGTGCTATCTACTTGCTTTTTTACGACTGCTCTCCGTACTGGGGTTTGACCCCTGTTCCTGCGGGGCTGTTTGGTTGTTTGTGTGCCATTCAGGTTACCCAGGTTCGTCTGTGGGCTCAGGGCGGTGTGTTAGCTAGTGGAGCACCGGGGGTGTGAAGCCAAACCCATGGGAAATCAACGGAATTGAAGTAAATTTAAAATTCAAATAAATTGGAAGTACTAAATACGAAATAGAGTAAGCTGTATTCTCTTACACAAAGCTGAAATAAAGCAATGGCGCCAAAAGTAACAGTCGAAACAGATTTGAGTTAAAGACTTCAGATTTCGATTACAAAAATCAGATATCACAACTAATGGAACTCTATATTAATTCTTATTGTTGTAATGGATCTTAATACAGTTGACAAAAGATCAAAAACAACAACAGCTATGACTACGCGGAAACGCTGGCCATTGACAAACACACGCAGCCCCAAGATCTGGCTCAACTTACGTCACCCGCCTGCCCCTGAGCTGCCTCACCTGCATCGGGAAAACTAGTGAGCCTAAGGGCTCAGAAAGTAAATAACAAAGATCACATAATGCAGGCATAACTGAAACATAATACATCAAATAAAGGAAGACAACTGAATCTGAAATCTCGCTACTGAAAGACAGATCTGAACTCGGATCTGAATTGCTTGTACTGGATGACTTATGGTTTAGAGGCTCTCTGGTGGTCCTTGTACATGAAGCATGTTAACTGATCAGTAACTCTCTGTGAAGGGATTACAGTACTTCCATAATCTTGGTCCCTTCTGCTATGAAGGGATTATAGTTATACCGTAATCTTGGTCCATTCCTGATTGATCGGGTCCTCTATACCATACAACCTCAAATCTGAAACTTTACTTCCCTTAACTGAGGTACCTTTAAATGGCTCTTGATCAAAAGTCGATAACTAAAATCTGGTAGATTCACTGCTATGAAACTCATTTTATCTTTAAAAGCACTACTGAGTGTACAACTGGACTCATAACTGATGATAGCAAAGACCAGCTCTGAAGGAACGACTCAAGCGTGCAATCAGATGTGGGTAGATCTGGTCGAGAAAACAGTAACAGGAGCTTCGGTGCACGTAATTCAGATTTGGTAGGTTACTCAGTTGTGAGAAACCCAAACAACAGATTTGACGAAGAACAACATTACGCGTAGAAACAGACTTGGCTAAGAACACGAAATACTGCTTCGACTCAGACATTCTCTAAACAAACTAGCTTCGCTTATCCAATCAGAACTTGCTCCCGATCAAACCTGCGTCGCCTATCCGTTTAGATTCAATGTCCAGAACCTTCGCAATACGTAAGAACAAGAAGAAACTTCTCTTGCCTTTATCTTAACTGGAACATGTACAACTCAGTATATTTTAAACACAGTTTCTTGCTAAACCTTCTGGTGAGTTTCTTCAAAACTAAAGCATCAAAGCAGTGCATCCATAGCTCAACTCAAACATTAACTGAAACTAAAACAGGCAAGCATACACAGAAAACAACAAAGCAATATATGTTTTCCAGATGCATCAAAATCAAATTTACTTGCCTGAATGAACACCGCAACGTGCAGATGACCACGACTGGAAGTCTTCCTCAAGCACACTTCTGAGAACTTTTTAGTATTTTTGAAATAACTTAACGTTTTCTTACAACCAAAATGAATCCAGAACCTTACGTAAAACATTTTATACAAGGAAGAATGATTGAGTAGTAGGTAAAAACACTTGATTAGGCATGGTTGCCGTGCCAACTCTTGTCCTTCTTAAAAGATTTACTAAAAACTCCCTATTACTATTTTACATTTTATATCTTGCTACCTTATTTTATAGAAAACAGATCTCCCAACTGAAATCATTTTATTTGTAAAGAAAATTCAGATCTGGACCATTTCAGATTTGTTCTTGGGATAAATCCTTCCGAAACCTTCTGACCGTTGCTTCAAAGCTGAAAAAAAAATCAGATTTGAACTGAAATCTTAAATACTCGAAATCTCTAAACAGCTCTTAGAAAAAAAATAGGCTAATCGATTTGTGGTCCTATGGATTTTTGGGGCGCTACAACTCTACCCTCCTTAATGAAATTTCATCCTCGAAATTTACTTACCAAATATCTCCGGATACAGACTACGCATATCCTCTTCTATCTCCCAAGTTTCTTCCCGCTCAGATTGGTTAGACCACTGAACTTTAACCATCGGGATGCTATGATTTCTTAACTTCCTATTCGCTCTAAGAACAATCCTCTCTGGTCGTTCCTCATAGCTCAGATCTGGTGCAAGTTGGATTGGTTCATAACTTAAAACATGCGTCGGGTTGGGAACATATTTCCTCAAAGCTGATACGTGAAAAACATTATGCACCGAGGACAGATGTGGGGGTAAAGCTAGTCTATAAGCCAGCGTTCCTACTTTGTCCAAGATCTCGTATGGACCAATGAACCTTGGGCTTAGTTTACCCTTCCTCCCAAATCTCATTACGCCTTTCATCGGTTCTACCTATAAGAAAACATGATCTCCAGATTCGAAGCTCAACTCGCGACGTCTGATGTCAGCATAGCTCTTTTACCTGCTTTGAGCGGTTCTCAATCGATCTCTTACTTTCTTAATAGCTTCAGCAGTTTGTTCTATTAAGTCTAGTCCAAAACCAGCTCGTTCTCCTATCTCATCCCAATGAATGGTTGTTCTGCACTTTCTGCCATAGAGAGCTTCATATGGGGCCATCTAAATGGATGCTTGGAAGCTATTGTTGTACGTGAATTCTACCAAAGGTAGCTTTGAATCCAAGCTCTCTGAAAAATCAATGATACGAGCTCTGAGAAGATCTTCTAATATCTGAATCACCCTTTCTGATTGACCATCTGTCTGGGGGTGAAAAGCCGTGCTAAAGTTTAAAACTGGAATACCATGAAGTCTTACTACCTCTCTTATATACAACTCAGCATACTTGCTCACATCATAAGTTGTCTTAACTGGTAAGAAGTGAGCAGATTTAGTAAGTCGGTCTACTATACCCATATTGAATTATATCCTTGGACAGATCTGGGTAAACCAACTACAAAATCCATCGCAATACTCTCCCACTTCCATTCTGGTATTGCCAAGGGTTTTAGCATTCCAGCTGGTCTATGATGCTCAGCTTTGACCAACTGACAAGTCAAGCACTGTGAAACAAATCTGGCAATATCGCGTTTCTTGCCTGGCCACCAATATAGCTTCTGAAGATCTCTGTACATCTTAGTGCTCCTCGGATGCACTGTATTTGGGGCTGTATGAGCTTCTGTCATCAGATCTGATCTCCAATTGTTCACACTAGGAACCCATAATCTGCCTTGATATCTGAAAACTCCTCCCGCTATAGTATAGAGATTACTACCTCTCTCTATATCTTGCTTAACTCATTTCTGCTCATGTAACAGCTGTCCTTCTCGGATCTGATCCAACAGATTTGATCGAATGGTGAGATCTGCTAGAATTGCGGTACTATGACGGGGAATCAGCTCTAGCCAACAATTTTCAATCTCATATGCTAAGGGCCTCTGAATTGTGATCTGAGTTAACCCTATCGACTTCCTGCTAAGATATTCTGCCACCACATTGGCTTTTCCTAGGTGGTCTTCTCCCCATACAGATAATGTCTCCAGATCTTAAGGGAGAAAACCACAGCTGCTAATTCTAAATCATGCGTGGGATAATTCTTCTCGTGGTTCTTCAGTTTTATGGAAGCGTATGCCATTACTATACGATCCTGCATCAAAACAGCTCCTAAACCTAGCCTGGAAGCATCTGTGAAGATCAAGCATCGGTGAAGATCACAAAATTCCCTTGCTCAGAAGGCATGGTCAGAACTGGTGCTTCTATTAACGCTTGCTTCAACTTCTCAAAACTCTGCTGACAACTGGGGGTCCATTCAAATTTAACTTGTTTTCTGGTCAGCGAAGTAAATGGAACTGCTGTCCTTGAAATCCTTGAATAAACCGTCTGTAATATCCAGCTAGTCCCAAAACGCTCCTCACTTCTGAAACAGATCCGGGCACAGGCCAGTCTTGCACAGCTTCTACCTTAGCTGGGTCGACTTCTAAACCATCCTTAGAGATGATGTGACCTAGAAACACAACTTTCTCCAGCCAAAACTCACATTTGCTAAACTTAGCAAACAATCTCTTGTCCTTCAAAACTTGTAACACTATTCGATGCTGAGTGGCATGCTCGAAGCTGGTCTTGGAATATACTAAGATATCATATATAAACACTATTATAAATCGATCCAAAAATGGCTGGAAAACTCTATTCATCAGATCCATAAAAACAGATGGGGCATTAGTTAGTCCAAAAGACATCACTAAAAACTCATAATGGCCGTATCTTGTCCTGAAAGCTGTCTTATATACATCGGACTCTTTAATCTTCAGCTGGTGGTATCCAGATCTTAATCTATCTTAGAGAACACTACTGCTCCCTTCAACTGATCAAACAATTCCTCAATCCTAGGCAAGGGGTACTTCTTCTTAATGGTAAGCTTATTCAACTCACGGTATTCTATACACAATCTAAAAATCCCATCCTTTTTCTTAACGAACAAAATGGGGCACTAGGTCGAATAAATCCCTTATCCAACGGGTCTTGAATTTGTTCTTTCAGCTCTTTAATTTCTGTAGGAGCAAGCCTATAGGGAGGTCTGGAAACCGGAACTGCTCCAGGCACTAAGTCGATAGCAAACTCTATCTCTCTATCTGGAGGTAAACCACTGATGTCTTCTGGAAACACTTCTGGGACTTCGTTCACCACCTCAACATCTGAAAGTCGGGGTTTACTAGAAATGGCTAGGGAGGATAAACTCACTAGAAACCCTACTCCACCTTTACTCAAACAACGCTGGGCCTTCAAGGCGCAGACAAGGCGAGGAACCCTATGAAGCTGGTCAGATTTGAACGAAATCTGAGATCCTGTGGACAAATTTACCACTACTGTCCTGAGCTTAAAGTCGATCACTACTCCATATCTGGATAACCAGTCTATTCCCAAAATCAATCGAATTCAGGCATGGGAAAAACAATCAAATTGGCGGTAACTACATGTCCTTGAAGTTCAAGCTCTAAGTCACGATATATGTTACAAGATATCAACTCTTCTCCTGATGGTACAGTTACCATATAGCCTTTAGACAATCTTTCTGGCTTATGTGGTAACTTCTTAGCAAAATCCTCAGCTTTAAAGGAATGGGTCGCACCCGAATCTAACAGGGCAAAGGAGGACAAACCAGCAACCAAATATTACCCGTAATCACTGTAGAATTGGGGTTAACATGTTCAGCTGTCATGACATAAGCTCTGCTGGGCACCAGTTGTTTCGACTGAGGACAGAACCTAGAGATGTGGCCTTGAGCACCACACTTGTAACATCCGCTCTGGCCAGCTTTGCATTGTCCCGGATGGTTCTTATGGCACTTGGGACAAACCGGCTTACTAACTCCAACTGGTACTGCCTGATAGGTTGGACTGGTATAGGTTTTGGTTCTTGGGGTCTCTGCTGGTTCTTATTCTGCTTCTTAAATGGCCTCGGATCTGCCTGCTGAAATTATTTCCTCCTCTGCTGTCTCTCCTGTTCCTCATCTTTCCAGTCCCTCTCCACTCGCAAGGCCTTATCTACTTGTTCCCTATAAGATCTGGGTCCTGCTAACCTAACATTCAACTTGAATGTAGGTCTCAATCCTTCCACAAAGTGACTCAGCTTCTCCTCGGGGTCCCTTCCAATAAGAGGTACAAAGTAACAGCCTCTCTCAAACTTGTGGATGTACTCTTGCACAGTCAGACTCCCTTGATTCAGGGTCAAGAACTCTCGCTTCAACTCAGACCTCTTGTCTGCTGTGAAGTACTGCTCAAAGAACACTCCTTTGAACTCATCCCACGAGAGATTTGCCAAATATACTTACAACTTTGCTCCCTCCCACCAGATCATTTCATCATATCTTAGCATATAGATAGCGCACTTTGGCCTATCCAGATCTGAAATCTGAAGGTACACAAAAATAACTTCCATGGACTTAATCCAGATCTCAGCAATAAGCGGATCTGTGGTACCACTGAACTCCTTTGGTTTCTGTCTTTGAAAACCTCTCCTGGGAATCATCATAGTCTGGTCCTATGCTTCTCGAAGATTGACCATTGCCTCTGCCGGATTGCTCTACCAACAGCTCTAAGAGTTGGGAGATACGAACGTTACTATCTATATTGGTTTCATCTACTGGGGTGCTTCTTATACCTCTCCCTTTTCCTTAAATCTTAATCTATATCCCACAATCCACCTTAAAAGAACATCAAAACTCAAAAGAGAAAGAACTCTTATCATAACAATAAAACTCAAAGATCAGGAGATGCGGACGACGAAATATGCTCCAAACTGGGAAGTGTGTGTTTATCTCAGAACCATGCTCTGATACCAAGTTGTGACGCCCAAACCCATGGGAGCCAACGGAATTGGAGTAAATTTAAAATTTGAAAGAAATAGAA
>KQ991244.1:1533-12230 GCA_001598015.1 Dorcoceras hygrometricum | reverse complement strand
CGAGCAGTGGGCCCACAACCATTGTGGCTCAGGAATCACAATTCCGGACCTGCCCAACGGATCATGGTAAAGCGTCTAGCAACATCGCCCCTTGATCCCCTAGGTATCACTGATAGTGCCTGCAAGAACCAGTCGGTCGTGGTTAGCGTACAGTACGGTCCTTTCAATCCATACATCCCGATCAGATCAACGACCATTGGTAAATCGAGAGTCGCTAAAGATCCAATAGATATGCATACATCTTGGAGATCGAATAGTGACATCGCGAGTGTAACTAGGCAAACCCATTCACCTAAAACACTTCTAGTACTCTGGCCAGAGATTTATACACTATTATCCCCTCAGATAGCATAGGATATCCACGCATGTCTGCTAGCGGTGAATCCTCGACAACGATGCATCGACTCCTACATGCATCGGGGTCTCACCCAATCCCGACGCCTTATGACCCCAAGTGAGTCGGAAAACGGGTCAAAGTGAGACGCCTATCATGTAGAGTCTCAATGACGTTTCGAGTCGTGAGGACTAATCAGTACAACCAAGACCTCGGACTTATCCACTCGACAAATGGTAACCACTTGGAAAGTCCGAACGAGGGTAGTTCGATAGATCACCAGGTCACTATCTATCTGCATGCTCAGAACATCAAAATTCTCCCTACCAATGAAACATGGTACTTCGCATCGCAGATACTAGTCTCGAACTCGGGCGGCCTTATCCTCATTTTGACGGCCCAATCGACTAGGAACATGTTCAGAATACACAGCGACTATTAGATGTGTTTCATGATAGCCGTCATACCCACTATCACATCTAACATACGCTTCAGTGCATTCTAGGTCTTTACTCAACACAATTGTAAATCATTACACACATAATGAAAGTAAAGAATGCCATATAAGAAATGCGAATATCATATATAAAGATTGTTTGTACAAGAGTCTATAAAACCCACACGCCACAAGTTGGCTAGTTGGGCATCTACTCTAACATCCGCATGTGTTTGTATGATTTTACTCTATTTAGAGCACGAGGCCTGACAAGGGATGAAGAGAGATATTGGACGATTTGTGTCAGAGTGTTTGACCTGTCAGCAGGTCAAGGCAGAGCATCAGCGTCCGGTAGGGTTGCTACAGCCACTCCTTATCCCTGAGTGGAAATGGGAGAACATCACGATGGACTTTGTGGTTGGATTACCCAGGAGTCCCAGAGGCTTTACGGAGATTTGGGTGATTGTGGGTCGACTCACCAAGTCTGCATCTCGACGTGAAGACCACTTTCACATTGACACAGTACGCAGAGCTATGCATTAGAGAAATTTTCAGGCTGCATGGAGTACCAGTCTATATTGTGTCAGATAGGGATTCCAGGTTTACTTCTGCGTTTTGGAGGAGCTTGCACGCTGCTTTGGGGACCAAGCTATCTTTCAGTACGGCTTTTCACCCGCAGACAGACGGTCAGTCGGAGAGAGTCATCCAGATTCTAGAGGACTTAATGAGAGCCTGCGTGATAGATTTTCAGGGTACGTGGGATTCTAGTTTGCCCTTGGTAGAGTTCACGTACAATAACAGTTTTCAGGCATCGATTGAGATGGCTCCTTATGAGGCTTTGTACGGGAGAAGGTGTAGGTCTCCCGTGCATTGGGACGAGGTTGGAGAGAGGATTTTGACTGGACCAGAGATGGTGCAGCAGACAGCAGATATCGTGACCAGGATATAAGTTCAGATGAGGACAGCTCAGAGTCGTCAAAAGAGTTATGCCGATCATAGACGACGAGATCTGGATTTGGCAGTAGGGGACCATGTATTTGTGAGGATATCGCCCATGAAGGGCGTGATGCGCTTCGGCCGGAGAGGCAAGCTCAGTCCGAGATTCATTGGATCGTTTGAAATTTTTGAGAGGGTCGGTACGTTAGCATATCGCGTAGCATTACCGCCCAGTCTGTCACCAGCGCATAACGTGTTCCATATTTCGATGTTACGGAAGTACGTCCCGAACCCATCTCATGTGTTGGATTTTGAGCCGCTTCAGTTGGCGACCAGACTTATCTTTGTAGGAGTGACCAGTTCAGATCTAGTCGCGACGTGATGCGCTTCGGCCGGAGAGGCAAGCTCAGTCCGAGATTCATTGGATCGTTTGAAATTTTTGAGAGGGTCGGTACGTTAGCATATCGCGTAGCATTACCGCCCAGTCTGTCACCAGCGCATAACGTGTTCCATATTTCGATGTTACGGAAGTACGTCCCGAACCCATCTCATGTGTTGGATTTTGAGCCGCTTCAGTTGGCACCAGACTTATCTTTTGAGGAGTGACCAGTTCAGATCTTAGCGCGAGAGGAGCGCAGGCTTAGAGCGCAGAGGATTCCGATGGTCAAGGTCCGGTGGCAGAATCACTCGGCAGATGAGGCTACCTGGGAGACCGAGACCGATATGCGGACGCGCTATCCAGAGCTTTTCGGTACGTAACTTAATTTCGAGGACGAAATTTCTATAAGGGGGGAGAGTTGTAACGCCCAAAAATACTAGTTACGTTAAATTGAGCGCATGACTAGGGGGAAAACTTTATGTTAGCATGATTACATGTCATGTTATGTGATTATATGACGATTTTATGCCTTACTTTGTGCATGTCATTTTACGGTACTGTTTGAGTTCCGGTAAGCGGGGACGAGACCGGAGACAACCAAATTGAAAATATTTTAGCCCTTAGACATATTTTAAAGCAAAAATTTTTATTTTATGCACCATTTCGAAAAAAATGAGATTTTATGCACAATTATCGAGGGGGACCCGTTTTTCGCCTATACGGGCTATTTTTATGATTTTTACTACACTTTTAAATTTGAGAGACCATATATTACGAAAATTAGAGGCTTGAAGTCTGCACTTTAAGTATTTTTAAGCATTTTTAATTATAGGAGGGTTAGTTTTGGGATTAAGCCATTCATTTTAATTAAAACAAGTTGGAGGGGTCTTTTACTCTTTTTGTACACCTCTCATTCACTCACCTCCCCCTAATTCGAAATTAACCTATCCCTCACCTCCATCAGCCGACTTCAGCCCTTTCTTCCCCCATAGGTGGTCGAAATTTTCAGATTATTGGTTGGAATTCAAAGGTGTTTGGTCTAATCCATTGTCCTCCGCTCCGGTAACGCGTATCTCTACTCCCTTCTTCGATCAAGGCATGTTGTATTCTTCTTTTCTCACCATTTAGATCATAATATACTGTTTTATAAAGGTTTTTCATGATTTATATGTGAATTGTTTAGATCTATCATGTGTTGTTTGAGATCCATGCATACATCACGATTTTGATACGTTTTCAATTCGTTTCTTGTTCTAACTCGGTTTTGGTTGGTTCAAGGACTTGGGGATCCGTTCATGGAAGCCTTGGGGTGGTCCTAGGATTAGGGGAGGGTGGCTCGACCACTTGGTCGAGCCAAAGGTGTCGATCATATGGGAAGGGTGGCCGTGTGCATGGTGTGAGCCGTGTGCATGTCGCCTCTTGGGAGCCTTCGTGTGAGTTGGTTCAGCCATGGTTCGCGCCGTGGCTTGGATCATGGTTGGGGTTGGACCTGAGGAAGGTTCTGCCGGAGTGGCTCCGGCCAAGGGTGGCCGGAGGTGGAGGGCCGAAGGGCGCAAGGCTGCGGGTCGCGCGTAGGGGGCGGCGACGGCTAGGGTAGTTGGGTGATGGGCTTGGGCCGGGTCGAGTTGGGAAAGTGTCGAGTCAAATATTTTAAGTCCGGTTCGAGTTATTTTATTTATGGGCAGGGTAATTTTATTTTAAAGTCCAAGTCATTTTATCGAGTCAAGTCAAACATTTTTAAGTCAAAATTATTCTTGGTCAAAATGATTTTTGGGTCAATGATTTTAAGTCAAAAGTTATTTTAAGTTGTTAATATTTTTAGTAGTTTGGATTTTAAGTCAAATTGTTAGATTTTTGGCCGTTGTTTTAAATGAGTTGTAAGCCTGTTTTGACGGTATTGGTCCGAGTCTTTCAAATGATTTCAAAGGGGGTGATTCTTTGTTTTTGGGCCAATTTTGAGTTGGGCTTAGTATTATTTTAAGTTTAGTTGAGGCTTTGGGCTTAGAGTTAGTGGGCCAGTCGCTTGAACCAGTCCTTGACCGGGCCGAGGAAATGTATAGGCCCATGAATATATATTTAATTATATACGCAGTATGCTATATATTTGAGTATGAAATGTTTAAAGGAAATTAAATATATATTGATGGGCCAAGATTTTTAAATTTGCATGATTTTACGAAATACATGCATCATGAAAGTTTGTGAAATGTTAAGGCATGAAGGAAAAATATTTTGAGGGATTGAAGTTATCTGGGGCAAAATTTAATGATGGGAGTTAGTCGGGTATCCGGGCCCGGGGATCCCCTGTTTTAATGTATGAGCTTATGGATCCATGTGTGACATCATGGAGAAGTGGCAGCACAGAGGTGTGACATATAGGGATCCCGAGGTAAGATCGGGTGAACCACACCACCGCGTACGTTGGTTTATAGATTGATCAATCGATTATGGCTCACACTTCATGGATACGATTCGCATGTTCTTTTAAGTTATGTTATGTTTATGCGATGCCTTAATATATATATGTTATACGATGAAGTTATGTATGACCGCATTATGATTCATTGTTTTAAGATCTTTCACGCACGCATGTCATGAAATTATGTTTCTTTACGTATGTGCCTGCATGTGGTTTTATTATATGTACTTTGTTATTATCGGATAGAGCATGCTGTGCCTTTAGGCTCACTAGGTTTAAATGGTGCAGGTGAGCATGATGTTGATTTTATTCCGACCGGTGGTGAGGACCTCTCATGCTCCGCTACGGCTGTTACCCCGTGAACACTCAGTTATTTTATGCCATTGCTTTTAAACATGTTCAGTTTTCCGCAATAGTTTTAAATACTCTGATTTTTATGTTAGCTTGTGCGATGTGGATTGGGAATACTTTACAGTTAGTTTTGAACGGATGTTGAGATGATATTTTCAAATGCTTTAAGTTATGGTTTTTATTTATAGCTTTTATTAAATGTTTATTCCACATCTGTTTTAAAAAAAAATTTAGAGGTTTAGTGCGTTTCACAAAACTTAGATTCTGATATGTAGAAACAGATCCAACATATAAATATCATGCGATGTTGTCTGAGCTGCTCTAAACCGATACTTCCCTGAGCTGATCTAAGCTGATCTCTAAAGGCTTCTCTCTGTTCTGTACTGAGTACTGTTATGCTCTGTGCTGATCTGAACCTGCTATTCTCAAAGCTTATTCTAATTCGCTCAGCACTTCTAATCTGATCTTAACCTGCGCTTCAATTGATATGTGTTGATTATGTTCTGTTCTGCCGTGAGCTGATCTGTTCTAATCTCTGAACTGCTCTAAGCTAATTTGAACTATTCTGCGTTGCACTTCGTAATTGAGCTTAGATCTTTTTATACTGCACAGTTCTTCAGCTTTCAGCTCAGCCCTGATATGATTTACTAAGCTGCTCCTGCACCGAGTTGGGTCAGCTTGGATGTCGTCTGTTGTACCAGCTTGGGCATCCCCTACTATTCCAGCTTGGACATCTTATCCTTTTCACTCAATTCGTCGCTCTCAGCTCGCAACTGATCTACTATGGTGCTTTCTTCTGATCTGAACCAGCTCGCGACAGAGCTAATTCAGCTTTGACATGCACACTTAATAAAAATGTTAGAAACAAAATAGCATGTGTTTATCAAAATTAAGATCTGATCTGTTACACAGATACAACAATATTCCCCTTTTTGATTAACACAAAACCTGGAAAACAATAAGCACGAGAAGCATTTTTGAAATATTTCTCTCCTTTTTTTGTGGAAACCAAAAAGGGTTTCGAAATCTTGTCTCCCCCTTAAGATTTAAAACTCCCTCTAAACACAACACGTGGTTTTCAGTTTTTGAAAATAAAACATTTTGGAAGGGACGATAGTTTGTAGAAAACAACATGCAATGAATTTAAAAAGCAGAACATGTGCTACTGAAAAATCTCATATTTTCAGATTAGAGGAATAATAGAAGATTCAATTTACAGAACCTCTTCCATTTTTCTATAATTTTAGCCCACAAAACTAGAGAATTTGGCATCCAGACATATCTCGTGCAATCCTTGTCAGCTCGTCAGAAAAGATATTGCCGCACTTTTCTTCGGAAAAGTGCTATGCATTTCAATAAACATTACTCACCTTATCTTTATAAACTGAGTTTTAAAAAACCTTTAAAAACAATTTTGTAGCACAGAGAAATTATTCCGTGAAAAACAGTTTGGAGAAATCTATCAGCGCTATGAATGCTTTTAAAACCTTTGAGAATTTTCAATTTAAAATGCTCTTTCAAGAACAACCTGCTTTGATACCACTTGAAGGAACCCGCGAGCTGGTGTTGTGTGCTCTCACACAGCTCGGGCACCATTTCATGGATCAAAATCATATATTACGTGCTTTATAAAGATTTTAAAGGAACTGCATGCAATAGAAAATCAAGAGATCGGGCCTAAGCAGGAGCAGCACGGAGCAGCGCTGCGTGCTGGTCCAGATCGCATGTGATCTGATCTGTGCAAACATGAGCTGCAATAGCTCTGGTTCTTGAAAGGTTTTAGCACCGAGAAGTGGATCAAGTAAAATTAAAAATCATGCAGAAAGGGACCCAAAATACTCTCTGAAAATTGAAAGCTTAAAGGCTGGTTTTAAAACAAGTATGCGTGAATACAGTAAGCTGTAAAGAAAGAAAGCTGTAAAGAAGAAAAAACACAGGAATTTATTTCTGTAAGTTCGTAGCTCAATCTCCTACGTCTCCCCTTATTTAATTTCTGGAAGAATTCACTATAATATTTGATTTATACAACCATTTGTACAAACTCGATCCAACAGCCGGCAAGCTACGAGAACTCCAAAACCCTGCTGCACACCAGCTCACTGGGCTGTGTGACTTGTCTAACACTTCTTTAACGTCTCAATGAGAAAGACAACAATTATTTGGTGTTTGTTATTCACTCATCTAATATATTAAGCTCATGACTCTCTGTTAGGACCGAAGGATCAGATCTCTCGATGCAACAAAATAAATAATAACGGTACACAACAAGGGCCGAGATCTGATCCAAAACAAAATGAAATTTCGGTGCAAACGCTGCTACTGTTAAATATAAAAGCGCTACAATGAGAGGTGCAATACCTCGGGTTCTTGAACATAAAATAGAGAGCACCGGAGACAGATCTGGTATGTAATAAAAACATGCGGAAAACACCAGAACTGAATCCTAAATTTTAAAACTACTCGACGCAAACAGATTCCTTACAACCGATGTTATTGTGACAGTGCATGTGGAATATGTTTGCTATGCGTGTGCTAAATTAAATGAATATGCGGAAGTACTGTAATTAAAAGAATATGATACACTGCGATTTGTTTCTGGAAGTTTGGATATAAATATCCTACGTCTCCCCTTCTTCCAAAATCTGGAAGGCATCCACTAGAAGAATTTGATCCGCAGACCCAATCGAATTTGGGACTTACCCACTGCCCAAATTCAAACTCCTAGAATTACACCAGCCCTCAGCTGTGTCAATCACTTCTTTTACGCCTCTGTGAGAAAGGCGACATACACAGAGTTTAACGTCTTCGTGCTTGGACGGGATCTGATTTTGTATTGGGGTTGAGATTCATTCAATATACTGTTAAGCTCAACTCTCGTGAATGTGAATGAATCTCAGTGTGTGTGAGATTTACAGTGTATGCATAACTCTCGAAATAATAATTCTCACACACTTGGGAAGTTGCTCTACAAAAGCTGATGAAGACTCAGCAGTCGACACTAGCGATAAGCTCCTCTCTAATGGTGGTCGACTGCTTCGTCTCTCTGTTTTTCTTCCCTCTTTCTTTTCTCTTGTTTTCCCAGCATCTCACGCAGCATCATGGTCTTCAACAAATTATTCTTGTATAAATACCTTCTGTTCAAATTAATTCATTTGACACAATTTTCTTCCCGTTGAAAGATATTCTGTAAAGTACCGACATGATTTGTCCTTGTTTCCTTTCTTTTGCAGGCTTTGGTCTTCTTCTGACTAGCTGTTGAAGTGTTTACGTTTGAATGCATTGAAACATTTGATTTCTCCAACAGCTGAGTACTCCAACGACTGATCATTTTGATATCTTTATACTTCAACAGTTGATAACTTCAACAGGCTCAGCAGTTGACTTCTATGTTCCAGTTATTCTTTATGTATCTTGTCAACTGCTTCGCCTTAATGTTCTTTATCAACAACTGATTCATCTACTGCTTGTTCAGCTATTGTCTTCTTCAACACTGCTCATCAGCTGTTTGCTTTTCATTACATTTGATTAGCATCAGCTGTTATCAGCTTCTGCTCTCTCTTGCAACAGTTGAGTGTTTCGTTTCAACATCTGAATACTGTTTCAACACTTGAAAGCTTCAACAGCTGAATGTACTCCAACAGCTGATTGTTGTTAACAACTGAAATATTCCAACAGCTGATTATTCCAAAATCAACATCTGAATAAGCTTAGCAGTTGACTAATGATTCGTCAACTGCTTCGCTTCTTATTTACTGCTGAAATCAACTTCACTTTGCCTCTGTTCTTCACGTCTGATATTATGTCTTCTCTTCGTTGTACCAACAGCTGATTCAACGTTTTCTTCAACATCTTTTGCTTACAGCTGATCCGTCTTAGCGTTACGCCTGATTCAAATTTGTCTTCACTCAATAGCTGATTCATCTCAATCTTCTTCGTCATCAGCTATTTTCTCTGCCTCTATCACTGGTCCAAATATTTCTTCTCCACGGCAGAATTAATCTTCTGTTCAACTACTGATATCAGCTGTCAACTGTTCGTCATTCCAGCTATTTGACAACTGATATCATTTCCTGTTCGACATTCCAGCTGTTCCAGATTTCTCCTGTTGTCTCAAATGATGAATCAAACTTATTCTCATCAGATATCTCTTGTTCAACTGCTGATTCTGCTGACGTCAAGGTTGCTGATCCACCTGTTGTATCAACTACTGATCCTGACTTCTTATTGCTCCAGCTGGTCCATCTTTCCCTTAGCGCTCCAGCTGGTCTATCTTCATCTTAGCGCAACAACTGATTTATCCTCGTTTTAGCGCAGCAACTGATTTGTTACAGCCTTTTTCATCACAACTGAATGTCTACATCTGTTCGAAGATCTTTCGCTCATATTTGCTTCAACTGTTCACTCATGTCTTCTGTTCAACTGCTGAAATCAGCTATCAACTGTTCGTCGTTCAACATCTGATTTCATCTTTTTGTCCAACATCTTTTGTCCAACATCTTATATGCTTCTGCTTAATTGTTCGCTCAATGACGTCGTGCACATTAATCAAACGACGTCACTTTGAAGTCCCACTTATAAAGCCAAACAACGTCGCTCTATCTCTACCGCTGATGCATATGCCTTTGACCGTTTTTGACATCTGATATTTGAAACGACAACGTTTCGCTTTCTGTCCGCGACAATCCACGCAACATACGAAGACACATTTGATCAGACTTCTCCTATTCATCAGATTTCTCATCCTTACGTCTGTCAGACTCTTCATCAGATCTCTCCTGATTACTTCATCAGATTTCTTCCAGTTTTCTCCTCTTTATCAGATTCCAGAATTCTTCTATTTAGCGTACCAGACTTCTTCTATTTATCGTCTTCCAGATTTCTCCTCTTCAACGGGTCTCTTCATCAGACTTCACCTCTTCATCATGTGATCAGACTTCTCCTATCAACTAAACCAGACTTCTTCGATTCGATGTTCTCTTTTAATCTGCTTATCACATCTTCCAGATCTCTCTTTCAGACTTCACTTATTCCAAATCTCTCCTACTTACACTATCAGTGATACCTAGGGGATCATGGGGCGATGTTGCTAGACGCTCTTACCATGATCCGATGGGCAAGTCCGGAATTGTGATTCCGGAGCCACAATGGTTGTGGGCCCACGGCTAGCTGTATCCCTGAACCATTGAGGGTCACACAAGTACTGGATTCGAAATTCCCGCACGGATACTCAGCTCAATGTGTTGAGCATTAGAATAGGATTTTGGGGAGTGCGACTTCCTAAAAGTCAACAGAGGTCAAATCGAGATTTGCCGATGTTGAGGGGCAAAACGGTCATTTTGCACTGGGGTTCTGAAAAATGGTTTTTCAGATCATAGTATTCATTTTTGGAAACTGAGTCGATCGGTCCGATGTGATCGGCGATCGGAGTTACAATGAAGTCTCGGTGATGGAGATGAACTGAATGTTCATCAGTTGGACCCGGGCCCGTTGGGCCGGTCCAAGTCCATCTTTAATTCTATTTAATATAGACTTAAGCCTAGACTTCATAACTTAATACTAGACTACAATCAAATAACCCTAACCCTCATCAAGGCCGCCGCCCCTTCCCTCCTCTCATAAGCCGCCGCCACCGCCGCCGCCGCCGCCGCCCGGAAATTGTTCCGACCAATCTTGATGAGGAGAATCCGTCCGTGCCGATCTCGTCAGGCCTTCTAGTGCAGGCTGACGAAGGAATCCCCCTTCCGGTCGTGTACCTGATTGACGAATCTACAACCGCCTACCGTGAAGAGCCGGTCTTCTTGTAATTCCGATTGGAGCCAGGCGCAAGTCGCCAGCAAGGTAA
>KQ991243.1:0-11882 GCA_001598015.1 Dorcoceras hygrometricum | reverse complement strand
AGAGTATGACACGTGTGCCATATGCCTCGGCAATAGGTAGTATTATGTATGGCATGATCTCAACTAGACCGGATGTCGCATATGCTCTGAGTGTCACGAGCCGCTACCAGGCCAACCCCGGCCAATTGCATTGGAAGGCTATGAAGGATATTCTTAAGTTCTTACGAAGGACTAAGAATATGTTCATGGTCTATGGGGGTGGTGAACTGAAACTGGAATGCTACACTGATTCTAGCTTCTAGTTTGACGTGGATGATTCGAAGTCAACCTCTGGATTTGTATTCATGCTCAATGGTGGTGCTGTCTCTTGGAAGAGTTCCAAGCAAGACACCATCGCGGATTCAACCACTGAGGCTGAGTACATCGCAGCATCAACTGCTGCTAAGGAGGCGGTTTGGATAAGGAATTTCGTCCAAGAGTTGGGCGTCATTCCTAATGGAGTTGGTCCAGTCCCGGTGTACTGCGACAACACAGGTGCCGTTGCGCAAGCAAAGGAGCCTAGGTCTCACCAAAGATCCAAACATATACTGAGAAAATACCACATAATCCGGGATATTGTGGCTAGAGGTGACATAGCAGTTGAGAGAGTCGCCTCTGCGGACAACGTTTTGCTGATCCACTTACGACGCCCTTGCCAGGACCCTTGTTTGAAAAACATCGCGAAACAATGGGACTGCGTCTGATGAGTAGTTGGCTATAGGGCAAGTGGGAGATTGTTAGAGTAGATGCCCAACTAGCCAACTTGTGGCGTGTGGGTTTATAGACTCTTGTATGAAACGATCTTTATATATGATATTCGCATTTATTTATGGCATTCTTTACTTTCATTGTGTTGTATGATGATTAACAATTGCGTTGAGTAAAGACCTAGAATGCACTATAGTGTATGTTAGATGTGATAGTGAGTATGACGGCTATCATTAAACACATCTAATAGTCACTGTGTATTCTGAATTAGTTCCTAGTCAATTGGGCCGTCAAAATGAGGATAAGGCCGCCCGAGCTTGAGACGAGTATCTGCGATGCGAAGTACCATGTTTCATTGGTAGGGAACATTGTGATGTTCTGAGCATGCAGATAGATAGTGACCTGGTGATCTATCGAACTACCCTCGTTCGGACTTTCCAAGTGGTTATCATTTGTCGAGTGGATAAGTCCGAGGTCTTGGTTGTACTGATTAGTCCTCACGACTCGAAACTTCATTGAGACTCTACACGATAGGCGTCTCACTTTGACCCGTTTGCCGACTCACTTGGGGTCATTAGGAGGCGGGATTGGGTGAGACCCCGATGCAGGTAGGAGTCGATGCATCGTTGTCGAGGATTCACCGCTCGCAGACATGCGCGGATATCATATGCTATCTGAGGGGATAATAGTGTATAAATCTCTGGCCAGAGTACTAGAAGTGTTTTAGGTAAATGATTTTACCTAGTTACACTCGCGATGTCAATATTCGATCTCCAAGATGTATGCATAGCTATCGGATCTATAGCGACTCTCGATTTACCAATGGTCGTTGATCTGATCGGGATATATGGATTGAAAGGACCGTACTGTACGCTAAACCACGACTAACTGGTTCTTGCAGGCACTATCAGTGATACCTAGGGGATCATGGGGCGATGTTGCTAGACGCTCTTACCATGATCCGTTGGGCAAGTCCGGAATTGTGATTCCGGAGCCACAATGGTTGTGGGCCCACGGCTAGCTATATCCCTGAACCATTGAGGGTCACACAAGTACTGGATTCGAGATTCCCGCACGGATACTGATGGAAGAGGATTTTTGGAAGTGCGACTTCCTAAAAGTCAACAGGGGTCAAATCGTGATTTCCGCTGTTGAGGGGCAAAACGGTTATTTTACACTGGGGTTCTGAAAAATGGTTTTTCAGATCATAATATTCAGTTTTGGAAACTGAGTCGATCGGTCCGATCTGATCGGCGATCGGAGTTGTAATGAAGTCGCAGTGATGGATATCGTCATTTCGACCCGGGCCCGTTGGGCCGGTCCAAGTCCATCACTAATCTACCTTAAGGTGGAATAGGGCTTCATAACTCATAATTACACAACAAACCTAACCCTAGAGCTCCTAAGTGCGCCGCCCCTTCCTCTCCCAAAAGCCGCCGCCGGCCGCCGCCTCCACGCCGCCGCCTCCCTTGCCGGAATTTGTTCCGGCCAACCTTTCGAGGAGAATCCATCCACGCTGATCTCGTCTGGCCTTCTAGTGCAGGCTGACGAAGGAGTCTCCCTTCCGGTCGTGGACCTGATTGACGAATCTACCGTCGCCTACCGTGAAGAGCCAGTCTCACTGTGATTCTGGTTGGAGCCAGGCGCCAGTCGCCAGCAAGGTAACACCCCGAGAAACACCCTATGAATGGTTCATATTGTGTTATTATTGAATTGTATTGAACGTTTCCCGGCCTAATTTTTGTTCTTCCGCTGCCTCAACGGGAGACGGGATCCGGATCCACCACGTTCCCCAACAATAATAATTCAAACATTCATAGGATGTTTAGAATATACCTGTCTGGCAACTAGGCGTCTGGCTCCGACTATTTCTCAAATGGAAATAGCACTTCTTTGGTTGCTCCTAATCAGGTCCACGACCGGTTTCCAATTTCTTCGTTGGAATGCACTAGAGTCCCAACGAAAATTTCGCGAGCAGAACCTCCTCGCCAGGACGATCGCATCGAAGTGCGACAGCGGCGGCGGGAGGAGGGAGAGGAGGAGAGGGGGAGAATTTGCTGAATAGCTTTTGTTGTGTGTCTCAAATGAATACCCCAGGGCCCCTATTTATAGATTTTCCATGGGCTTGAACCACCTTAATGGGCTTGGGTCGGGCCCAGGCCCAGGGTGCACATTGGTTTCAAATCCATCACTGTGGCTCCATCATAATCCCGATCTACGATCAGATCGGACTGATCTATACAGTTTACAAAATTGAGCATTATTATGTGAAAACAATTTTTCGGACCACCTAATCCAAAATAGCAGTTTGGCCCATGTAAGCTTTAAGGATAGTCAAACTAGTCCAAACTTAGGGAAATTGAGCTTAATTTCCGTACGGAAATTGAGAAACCAGTACTTGTGACACCCTCAATGGTTCAGGGATACAGCTAGCCGTGGGCTCACAACATTTGTGACTCTGAAACCACATTTTCGGACTAACCCATCGGATCATGGTAAAGCGTCTAGAAACATCGCCCCATGATCCCCTAGGTATCACTGATAGTGCCTGCAAGAACCAGTAGGTCATGGTTAGCGCATAGTACGGTCCTTTAAACTCATATATCCCGATCGAATCAACGACCATTGGTAAATCGAGAGTAGTTAGAGATTCGATAGCCATGCATACATCTTGGAGATCAGAATAGCAACATCGCGAGTGCTACCAGATAAACTCATTTACACTGAAGCACAACAGTACTCTGGCCAGGGATTTGTCACACTATTATCTTCTAAGATAGCATAGGATATCCACGCACTAGGACGAGCGGTGAATCCTCGACAACAAGGCATCGACTCCCACATGCTTCGTGACCTCACCCAATCTCGAAACCTGATGACCCTCACGGAGTCGGTAAACGAGTCAAAGTGAGGCGACTAATCATGTAGAGTTTCAATGATGTTTCGAGTAGTAAGGACTAATCCATACAACCAAGACCTCGGACTCTCCACTCGACAAATGGTAACCACTTGGAGAATCCAAACGAGGGTAGCTCGATAGTTCGCCAGGCAAACCATCCATCTGCATGCTCAGAACATCACAATGTTCCCTACCAATGAAACGTGGTACTTCACATTGCAGATGCTAGTCTCAAACTCAGGCGGCCTTATCCTCATTTTGGCGGCCCAATCGACTAGGAACAGTTTTAGAATACACAGTGACTATTAGATGTGTTTCATGATAGCCATCACACCTACTCTAACAATCTCCCACTTGCCCTAAAGCCAACTACTCATCAGACGTAGTCCCATTGTTTCACGATGTTTTTCAAACAACGGTCCTGGCAAGGGCTTCGTAAGTGGATCAGCAATGTTGTCTGCAGAGGCGACTCTGTCAACTTCTATGTCACATCTAGCCACAATATCCCAGATTATGTGGTATTTCCTCAGTATATGTTTGGATCTTTGGTGATACCTAGGTTCCTTTGCTTGCGCAACGGCACCTGTGTTGTCACAGTATACCGGGACTGGACCAACTCCTTCAGGGATTACGCCCAACTCTTGGACGAAATTCCTTATCCAAACCGCCTATTTAGCAGCATCTGATGTCGCAATGTACTCAGCCTCAGTGGTTGAATCCGCGATGGTGTCTTGCTTGGAAATTTTCCAAGAGACAGCACCACCATTGAGCATGAATACAAATCCAGAGGTTTACTTCGAATCATCCACATCGTATTGGAAGCTTGAATCAATATAGCCTTCCAATTTCAGTTCACCACCCCCATAGACTATGAACATATTCTTAGTCCTTCGTAAGTACTTAAGAATATCTTTCACGGTCTTCCAATGCATTTGGCTGGGATTGTCTTGGTAGCGGCTCGTGGCATATACGACATCCGGTATTGTTGAGATCATACCATACATAATACTACCTATTGTCGAGGCATATGGCACACGTGTCATACTCTCTATCTCCCCATCAGTCTTCGGACACATAAACTTAGATAGAGTGACCCCGTGGCACATAGGCAGGTTTCCTCTCTTGGACTCTTCCATTGAGAACCGCTTAAGTATCGTATCGATGTAGGTCACTTGTGTGAGTCCGAGAATCCTTTTTTATCTATCTCTATAGATTTGTTTTCCTAGAATATAGGATGCTTCACCCATGTCCTTCATCGAGAATCTACTAGACAATCATACTTTAGTTGATTGCAGCATTCCTACGTCATTCCCAATGAGAAGAATGTCATCAACATAAAGTGCAAGGAATGTCATCGCATTTTTAACTACCTTCTTATACACACATGGCTCCTCGGGATTCTTGATGAAACCAAATTCTTTAATTGTATCATCAAATCTCAGGTTCCAACTTCTCGATGCTTGTTTGAGACCGTAGATCGATCTCTGAAGTTTGCATACTTTATTCTCACTTCCTACAGATGTGAAATCCTCAGGTTGCGTCATATAGATCTCTTCCTTAATGTTTCCATTAAGGAACGCAGTTTTCACATCCATTTACCATATTTCATAGTCGTACCATGCGGCTATGGCTAGTAGGATTCTAATTGACTTGAACATTGCTACTGGTGAAAAGGTTTCATCATAGTCAACACCTTGTCTTTGCGTGTAACCTTTTGCGACCAGTCGTGCCTTGTAGGTCAGTACCTTACCATCAGGCCCAATTTTTCTCTTGTATATCCATTTGCACCCAATAGGAACTATTCCTTCAGGAGGCTTCACAATAGTCCAAACTTGGTTTAAATGCATTGAGTCAATCTCAGATTGCATTGCTTCAAGCCACAAATTAGAATCAGCATCGGAAATTGCCTCCTTGAAGGTTCTTGGATCACATCCAACAGTTTGATCACTTTGATCATCTTCAAGGAGGAAACCATATCTAACAGGAGCCCTAGGAACCCTTTCAGATCTCCTAGGTGTGTCCATATCAAGGATTGGCTCTTGAGGTGCGGGAGAATCACTTGGTACTTCAGTTGGTTCTCGAACCTCTTCAAGTTCTACTATGAAACAGTATCCAATAGAATTCTTTGGATACCCAATGAAGTAGCATAAGATGGATCTATTATCCAGCTTATCTCCCACTGTCTGCTTCACGTAAGCAGGACATCCCCAAACCTCAAGTATGAGTACTTGGGCAGCTTGCCCATCCATATCTCATATGGAGTTTTATCTACTGCCTTGATGTGGAAATTGTTCAACAACATTACGGCCGTTTCGAGTGCATAGCCCCAAAACGAAGCAGGAAGTTTAGTGAAACTCATCATAGATCGAACCATGTCCATCAAGGTTCGATTACAACGTTCCGCTAAACCCTTGAGCTGTGGTGTGGCCGGAGGGGTCCACTGTGAGAGAATCTCATTCTCTTTAATATAGTTTTGAAATTCGGCACTCAATTATTCTCCACCTCGATCGGATCTAAGTGTTTTAATACTTTTTCCCAATTGATTTTCTACTTCAGCTTTGAATTCTTTAAACCTTTCAAATGATTCAAACTTGTGCTTCATTAAGTACAAGTACCCATACCTAGAGTGATCATCGGTAAAGGTGATAAAGTAGGTGTGACCGAAATTAGTACCAATACTAAGTGGGCCACACACATCAGTATGGATCAAATCCAATAGACCTTGAGCACGTTCAGGCTTGCCCGTGAAGGGCAATTTTGTCATTTTTCCCTTGAGACAAGATTCACAAGTTGGTAGGGAGTTAATATCAGACATATCAAACATGTCACTCCTAATCAAATTGTT
Source organism: Dorcoceras hygrometricum (assembly GCA_001598015.1). Lineage (NCBI taxonomy): Eukaryota > Viridiplantae > Streptophyta > Magnoliopsida > Lamiales > Gesneriaceae > Dorcoceras > Dorcoceras hygrometricum. The sequence continues at coordinate 5,451 of KQ991243.1, read as the reverse complement.
CATCCTATTTAAGAAAACATGACCTAGCCTAGCGTGCCAAAGTTGGCCGGGTTCAAACTATCGTTTTTCCTTTTTATCATTGTTGTGTGCGTTTCCACATCGCGAGTTGGAACTCTCTCAATTTTAAGGCGTATAGATCGTTTTCGCGTTCCCCAATTCCAATTAAACATTCATTCTTGTAAATATTGCAAATCGAATTGGCAAAATGACAAGAATATCCATCACTATCAAGTATAGAAACGGAAATGATGTTCTTTATTAATTCTGGAACAAATAAAACGTTTCTCAACAACAACTTAAAATTTGAAGTAAGAAATAAATAAACATCTCCTATAGCTTCGGCCGCAACCCTTGCTCCGTTACCAAGTCTCAAGTGGGTCTCACCCTCTCGAGGTAATCCCTACAGTTCCTCCTCCAATGCCCAGGCTTGTGGCAGTGGTGACAAACATCCTCAAATTTGTTCGGCTTTGAAGTCCTTTCCTTGGGCTTCTTGGCGGGCTTACCCTCCTTCGAAGGGGCAGAACGCTTCTTACCCTTGCGTTTGGGCCCCTTCTTCGCAGAGGAAAAAGAGCCCAAAAGGAGGACGGGCTTGTCCTTCTTTATGGTCCCCTTGAACACGACAAGCATGTTTACCACCTCTACAAGGGTGGCCTCCAGCTTGTGCTTTGAAGTCCTTTCCTTGGGCTTCTTGGCGGGCTTACCCTCCTTCGAAGGGGCAGAACGCTTCTTACCCTTGCGTTTGGGCCCCTTCTTCGCAGAGGAAAAAGAGCCCAAAAGGAGGACGGGCTTGTCCTTCTTTATGGTCCCCTTGAACACGACAAGCATGTTTACCACCTCTACAAGGGTGGCCTCCAGCTTGTTCATGTTAAAGGTGACCACAAAGGGGTCGAACGCAGCAGGCAGGGAGAGGATAAGCAGATCCACAGATAGCTCATGTGGAAGTGAGATATCAAGGCCCACTAGCTTCTCAATGAGCCCAATCATACTGACCCCATGCTCGCGGACCGAAGTTCCCTCGCGCATGCGGCTCGTCATGAGCTCCTTGACAGTAGTGAACCTCTCAGTCCGAGAGTTCTCTCCATACAGCTCTTTGAGATGAAGGTGTATGCCAGCAGCATACTCTGTAACATCCCGAAATCCAGATTACGTAGAAATGAGTACATGACTAGGGGGAAAATATTTTTAGATGATTACATGTCTTATTATGATTTATTTATGATTTTATGCTGCATGGTATGCATGTGTTATTTTTCATCCTGCTTGAGCTATGGACGTGTGGACGAGATTAGGGTCGACCGGAATAAAGATAATTGAGATTTTTAAGTTATGAGATTTTAAGAATGAATTTATTTTATTTTAAGAAAATATTTTTGGAAATTAGGATTTTTATAATTATTTTGGAGGGAAACCCGTTTTTCGCCTATACGGGCCGGTGTATTGAGTTTTAAAGCATTTTAAATTATATGGAGGCCTAGGTTTTGAATTATGCAACTATTAAAGCCCAAGTATGATTTGTTTAACACCTTTTTAATTTAATTAGAGGGCAAACTTGTAATCTTTTTATTAAAGCCATAGGGGTCATTATAGGCACACTCATTATTTCTTAAACACAAATTAGATTCAAACCTAGCCTCCAATACATGCACCAGCCATCTTCTCCCCTCCCCACACACACAAAATTTCGAAAATTCCAGCCATAGAAGGAGCTTGGTGATCCATAGCCGGTTGCGCCCCGATCTCGCGTTTACAACGTTCGTACCTCGCAGATCCACGTTTCCTTCAACCCAGGCATGTGATATCAATTCCCTTGCTCACCATTTAAATCATAATAACCTGTTTTATGAAAATTATGCATGAATATTGTGTGTATGCCTCGGATCTTTACCTCTATGTTCATAGTTCATGCATGAGACTCACGGTTTTTGACATGTTACGCTTTCTTCTCTTGAGGCTTCGGTCATGGCAATTTCCAGGGGTTTTGGCTCGGTTCTAGGGGTTCCTAGGGGACTCATGGTGGTCTAGATCGAGGTAGGAAGGTGGTGAAGTGGTCGGGTGAACCAGGGAAAGCCATAGAGGTCGAGGTGACGCGTCACGCTACGTGGCTGATGCGCCCAGTTCCCTCGATCAGTTCTCCCTGGTTAGCCCATGGTTTGGACCATGGTTGGTCTTGTTAGAACCGTATGTACCTGGGGGTGGTCCAGTTGGAAGGGCTCCGGCATTGGTGGCCGGAAAATGGATAACGAACGCGAAGACCAGCAGGTGGTTGCGACGGTGCAGCATGGCTGGAGCGTCCACTTGCAGCGACCAGTTCTCCCTGGTTAGCCAACGGTTTGAGCCAAGGTTGGTCTCTTTAGAACCTTCTGGACCTGGGGGTGGTCCATCCGGAAGGTCTCCGGCATTGGTGGCTGGAGCAGGGAGAACGAACGTAAAAACCAGAGGCTGGTCGTGGCGACGGCTGCTTAGGTGTGTGTTTTGGTCTAGGTTTATTTTTGGAGAATTGGTTCAGTCTAAGTGAACCGGTTTCGGCTGGTTCGGTTGGACCAGTTTGGTTTTTTGGGTCCCGATTCAAATATTTTAAAATGGGGTCAAGTTATTTTAATTATGGATCTGTTATTTTTATTAATGTGTCAAAGGTTCAATTTTAAAGAAAATAGCCAGAAGTTTCAAAATTGAGTCAAACCGTTTAAATAATATTAGTTATGCCTAATTTTATATTTTTAGTCAAATTTATGGCTTTAGGATTTTATTGGAGTCAAAAATCGATTTTTGGGATTTAATTTGGTCAAAATCCGTATTTTGGTCAAAATCGGCTTTTAAGGTCAAAATTGATTTAAATTACTTTTAAAGGTCAAAATCGATTTTTATAAGTCAAAATTGATTTTAAGAAGTCAAAATTGATTTTAATTGGTCAAAATTAGCCTTGATTTTCATAAGCCCATATTTAATTAAAATTAGGCAAATGTTTAAAGGGGATGAACATTCGTTTCATCGAGTCTGTAAGGAGCGTTGTTTAGCCTAGTATTAGTGAGCCAGGCCCCGAGATCAACCCTTGACCGAAGTAGAAAAATGTAGAAGCCCGTAAATGTATAATTAATCATATATGTAGTATGTTATGTACGTAAACTTTTTAAAGGAAATAATTAATTATACATTAACGGGATAAACTTTTGAATTGCATGATTTTAAGAAATGCACGCATCATGAGATTTTATGAAATGATCAGGCATGTCTCTTTTAAGATAAAACACGAGGGATTGAAGTGATGTGGCAAATTTTAATGATGGGAGCTAGCCGGGTAGCCGGGGCCGGGGATCCCCTGTTTTAATATATGATTATGAGTCTATGGATCCATATGTTGACATCATGGTGAAGTGGCAAGCATAGAGGTGTGACATATAGGGATCCCGGCTTGAGGTAGGGTGAACCACACCGCCACGTACGTTGGTTATTTCGACTGATCAGTCACACGCTCGCTCACATTCACGGATACGACTCATACGTTTTTCATGTCACGTTACGTCATGCCTTATGTATGTGTATGTTACGTATGTACGATATGAATGTATGAAGAAATGTTTTAAGATCATGCACGTATTCATGTTTTAACGCTATTTTAGTACAAGTGTGTGCTTGCATGCGATTTTATTAGTATGTACTTTGTTATGTATTACGATAGAGCATGCTGAGCCTCTAGGCTCACTAGGTTTAAATGGTGCAGGTGATGATCCTGTCGATGAGTATATTCCGACTGGCGGTGAGGACCTCTGAGCGCCTGTTGCAGCAGTGCCCCGTGACCGTCTTTATGATTCAGTTTTGTCATGTTGCAGTAGATACTACTTTTTAAACATGTTGGTTTTCAGTATGCTTTTACTCGATGATTTTATTGTGTTGGATGTTTTTAACGTTTTCAAATATTCCTCTAGTTATTCTCAAAGTATTTTGAGAAAATGATTTAGAAACGTTTTAGAAGGGAACGAGACATTCGTTATGTTTAAGTTTATGCTTCCGCACATGTTTTAAAAAAAATTTCTAGAGTCCGGTTCGTTTCATACTCCGTCTTCTCAAACCGCCGCTGCATTTCGTTGGACATAGATGCTATCATATAGCACCGTGCCTTAAGCTCGTCATCCCACCATTTGTCCAGCTTTGCCAGCTCCTCAGGACCGGCATTGACAGGGGCTCCCTTCGGAGGGTTCTTCTCTAGCGTGTAGAGAAGTTTCTCCGAAGCCAAGACAATCTTGAGGTTTCGAAGTCAATCTTGGTAGTTTAAGCCAGTGAACTTGTTGCTATCCAGTATAGCAGCAAGTGGATTTTTGATCGAAGACTTAATGAAAGCAGTTTATACTGAAAAGGAAAACAGACATGCATTACTGACTATTCATGAAAAATGCTAAGACATAAAACATGGTCATTTAGTTTTATGAATTACCCTCCCACTATTTTAACGATTTCACCACCCTCTAATGAAATCGAGAAAGCAAGTTTCCTTAGTGGGTACACAGAGTCCAATCAAGAAATCATGGTCCCGAATAATATCAGCCAACCATGACCCTCAAAAGATAGAGCCCAATTGGAACAGGTGCAACCTCCGTGTATTTACCTCACGTCCAGTAAGGGCCCAACAAAATGACGCTGATTACTATCACGTGTCAAGATGACCCATCAATGTTGAGTTGTGATGGACGGTCCCCTTAATGTCCCCAATAATATGAGCCAACGTTAAAGGGAGTTCCAACCAACTCACAGCAAGTGTCAATGACGTGTACAGCTTTCCGACATACATAACCCCCTCAATAATATGAGTCGGGCCATGTATACGGGTAGCATCGACGTACAACCATTGTTGATGGAAGGTAGGAAATTTTAAACAATATTTAAATTCCCTTAGCTTATCGAATAAACTTTTAATCTTGATATAAATTTTAAATCAAATTTAAAATGAGGAATTTTAATTTTGAAATTTGGTCTCAATAATTTTAAATCAAATTTAAAAAATATGGATTCAACAGATATATATCACATATATAATTGGGATGATCGATGAGCGAGATCTATGCGATCCGTGGTTGCCAAGCACGGATCTAGGTCCAATCCTAGGTGACATACAATATGTAAATGCAATCCTATTACATAAGATTCCAGTTTTACAAGTCTTTTGTGACACCCGAACCCAACGGGGCCACGAGAATTGGGGTAAATAAAAATTTTCGAAATAAAAGAAGGCTAAAAGGTAATTTGTTATAAGCTGTATTTCTTATAACTTAAAAGAAACAAAACACAAGACAATCTCAAAGACCAGCAGGTACTTAATTTGCGCGCCAACTACTAATCATTTGCGGAAAACAGTTTTCATTGATAATTGCAATTGCGATTCACAACAACTGATATTCTACGTAAATATACAATCGTTGCTACTGATCTAATACGGTACAATCTAAATCAAAATGATAT
>KQ991241.1:94856-105666 GCA_001598015.1 Dorcoceras hygrometricum | reverse complement strand
TCACTAGCTTCTAAAATGGTGCAGGTACGACAACTGGTGGAGGAACAGCAGGTGAAACTTGAAATCAGCATATGGGTGGCGTTGTGTTTATCCAAGGCCTACGTTTTCCGTGTCTAAGTTGTGTCGTTTTGATTAAGTTGTACTGTATTAAATCAGTAGCAATGGTTGTATATTTACATAGAATATCAGCTGTTGTAAACCGCAATTGCATAGTTATATGAAATACTCTGTTTTCCGCAAATGTTTTAGCTGTAGCGCGCGAACTTAAGTACCTGCTGATCTTCGATTTTGTCTTGTGTTTGATTTCTTTCGAGTTATAAGAAATGCAGCTTATAACAAATTATCTTTTAGCCCTTCTTTTATTCGAAAATTTTTATTTACCCAATTCTCGTGGCCCCGTTGGGTTCGGGCGTCACATTGTGGCTAGAGGTGACATAGCAGTCGAGAGAGTCGCCTCTGCAGACAACATTGCTGATACACTTATGAAGCCCTTGCCAGGACCGTTGTTTGAAAAACATCACGAAACAATGGGACTGCGTCTGATGAGCAGTTGGCTATAGGGCCAGTGGGAGATTGTTAGAGTAGATGCCCAACTAGCCAACTTGTGGCGTGTGGGTTTTTATTGACTCTTGTGTATAACGATCTTTATTTATGAAATTCGCATTATTTTCATTATGTTATAATGTTAACAATTGTGTTGGATAAAGACCTAGAATACACTATAGTGTATGTTAGATGTGATAGTGGATATGATGGCTATCATGAAACACATCTAATAGTCACTGTGTATTCTGAACATGTTCCTAGTCGATTGGGCCGTCAAAATGAGGATAAGGCCGCCTGAGCTTGAGACTAGCATCTGCGATGTGAAGTACAATGTTTCATTGGTAGGGAACATTGTGATGTTCTGAGCATGCAGATGGATAGTGACCTGGTGATCTATCGAACTACCCTTGTTCGGACTTTCCAAGTGGTTACCATTTGTCGATTGGATAAGTCCGAGGTCTTGGTTGTACTGATTAGTCCTCAATACTCAAAACGTCATTGAGACTCTACATGATAGGTGTCTCACTTTGACCCGTTTACCGACTCAGCTTTGGTCATTAGGTGGCGGGATTGGGTGAGGTCCCGATGCATGTAGGATTCGATGCTTCGTTGTCGAGGATTCACCGCTCGCTTCATAGCATCGATTTGTGGCATGTTGCATGTTTATCTCCTTTGATAGCTCTTCGTACTGAGGCTTGACCTCGTATTTTGTTTCCTGCTTTGTCTTGTTGGGTCTGTGTGCCCATTTGCAGGAGCTTTAGGTAACCAAGCTGGGCAGAGTGGAAGTTCAGCTGGTCGATCCCCTCATCCCTGAGTCCCAGTTTATTTATGATATGTATTGACCGGGGGATGCCCCGTGTTGTATTGTATTTGGGGGATCGGTATTTTGAATTGAATTATGTGGTTACTTGCAGTATTGAGTTCGAGCTAACTTCTATTTTGATTATCGAATATTTTGAATGAATGATTTGAAGTTCAGGCCATTGTATTTCGAAAAATTTTTAAGCCCTGATTTTTAGCTTCCGTGATTATGCGCTTATTTTGTGTTAATCGATAGTAATTAGCACGGGGCCTGACAAACGATCATTGGTAAATCGAGAGTCGCTAGAGATCCGATAGCTATGCATACATCTTGGAGATCAAATAGTGACATCGCGAGTGTAACTAGGTAAACACATTTACCTAAAACACTTCTAGTACTCTGGCCAGAGATTTATACACTATTATCCCCTCAGATAGCATAGGATATCCACGCATGTCTGCGAGCGGTGAATCCTCGACAATGATGCATCGACTCCTACATGCATCGGGGTCTCACCCAATCCCGACGCCTTATGACTCCAGGTGAGTCGGCAAACGGGTCAAAGTTAGACGCCTATCATGTAGAGTCTCAATGACGTTTCGAGTCGTGAGGACTAATCAGTACAACCAAAACCTCGGACTTATCCACTCGACAAATGGTAACCACTTGGAAAGTCCGAAGGAGGGTAGTTCGATAGATCACCAGGTCACTATCTATCTGCATGCTCAAAACATCACAATGTTCCCTACCAATGAAACATGGTACTTCGCATCGCAGATACTAGTCTCGAACTCGGGCGGCCTTATCCTCATTTTGACGGCCCAATCGACTAGGAACATGTTCAGAATACACAGCGACTATTAGATGTGTTTCATGATAGCCGTCATACCCACTATCACATCTAACATACGCTTTAGTGTATTCTAGGTCTTTACTCAAAACAATTGTAAATCATTACACACATAATGAAAGTAAAGAATGCCATATAATAAAAATGCGAATATCATATATAAAGATCGTTTGTACAAGAGTCTATAAAACCCACACGCCACAAGTTGGCTAGTTGGGGATCTACTCTAACAATTCATTTGTATACACGTGTTAGCGTTTTTCTTACAGCTGATCGATTAGAGTATTTCTTGCGACTGATCGACGCGCTAACGACGTCGTTCCCTTAAGTCATAGAAAGATCAGCAGGAAGTCTTGTTATTTCATCTACTGATCACCCCAACGACATCGTTTCACTTTATATTTATTTAAAAAATCTCGCGACTGGATTCTTGTTGCGACTGGTTCCTATTCATTTCAGTAGGTATTATTCTTGCGACTGGTTCCTATTCATTTCAGCAGGTATTAGTCTTGCGACTGGTACTATTCATTTCAGCAGGTATTAGTCTTGAGACTGGTACTATTTATTTCAGCATGTATTAGTCTTGCGACTGGTACTATTCCTTGCGACTGGTTTTCTTTCAACCAGTTCCAGTTTAACGATATGTTTCCAAAGTCGAATTCAATACTCAGTAAAGTTTTAAAATGGGAAGCAAATGTTTACCGACTCAGCTTTGGTCATTAGGTGGCGGGATTGGGTGAGGTCCCGATGCATGTAGGATTCGATGCTTCGTTGTCGAGGATTCACCGCTCGCTTTTATGCGTGGATATCCTATGCTATCTGAGGAGGTAATAGTGTGATAAATCTCTGGCCAGAGCACTAGATGTGTTTTAGGTAAATGGGTTTATCTAGTAACACACGCGATGTCACTATTTGATCTCCAAGATGTATGCATAGCTATTGGATCTCTAGCGACTCTCGATATACCAATGGTCGTTGATCTTATCGGGATATATGTGTTGAAAGGACCGTACCGTATGCTAACCACGACCGACTGGTTCTTGCAGGCACTATCATTGATACCTAGGGGATCATGGGGCGATGTTGCTAGGCGCTTTACCATGATCCGATGGGTCAGTCCGAAATTGTGATTTCGGAGTCACAATGGTTGTGGGCCCATGGCTAGCTGTATCCCTGAACCATTGAGGGTCACACAAGTACTGGATTCACGATTCCCGCATGGAAACTGAGCTCAATGTGTTGAGCAGAGGAGGAGGAATTTAGGGAGTGCGACTTCCTAAAAGTCAACACGGGTCAAATTGCGATTTCCCATAGTTGAGGGGCTAAACTGCAATTTTGGACTAGGTGGTCTTAAAAATTGTTTTCGCATCATAATACTCAGTTTTGGAAACTGTGTAGATCGGTCCAATCTGATCGGCGATCGGGATTATGATGAAGCCACGGTGATGGAAAAGAACCTAATGTTCATATGGACCTGGGCCTGGCCCAGGCCCATTGGGCCGGTCCAAGCCCATCACATGTCTACTTATTATTGTCCTAGGGTTTTTATGACATACACTTGAACTCTAAACCCTAGCAATAGCCGCCCCTCTCCTCACTCCCTCTCCCACGGCCGCCGACCACCACGTGCCGCCCGCCGCCGGTGCTCACGAGATTGGACTTGTTCCGATCACGTCGACGAGGAGATTCCGTTCGTGTCAAATTCGTCAGCTCTTCTAGTGCAGACTGACGAAGGAGTCCTGTTTCCAATCGTGGACCGGATTAGGAGATCTACCGCCGCCTACCTTGAAGTTCCAGTTTCCCTGTGATTCTGGTCGGAGCCAGGCGCCTAGACGCCAGCAAGGTAATCTTCATTAAAACATCCTATGTATGTTTTATGCATTGATTGTTATGTATTGAACGTTTCGGGGCAAATTTTGAAACTTCAACATCTTGGTTGTAGGTTTTAACAAGACAACTACAAAATGATTTCTTGATGCATCCTTCAAGCAATATTTACTCATGTGTGTAGATATAAGGATTTTTGTTGTTTTAAATCTATTTGATGCATGGATTGATGGTCAAAGTAATTTCACGAACTTGGCAGCCTAGATCTGATCTATACGTGAGAGATGGGTGTATGCATCGGCTAGGGTTTTGAGGAAGAAGAGGTATAGCATGGCATAAGTTTCAGTCCAAAGGGGTTAGTATGGAGTCTATGGGTCATCCATGGGTTGTACTAGGGGCTGTTCGGGTCCTGGAGTGGAGAAAGTGATGCTTTTTTAGATGACGTCTCAGCCTATTCCAGATTCGCCTCTGTGCGCGAGCAGTGGCCTTACGGGAGATAGGTTGGTCATGTCGTGAGTCTCTTTTGCGTCTCATTTGTTCTAGTGGCTAGTAGTTTGCGTTAGGGTGACATGGGTTGATATATAAATTGATTTTTTAATAACTGGATTTTTAATGATTTTTACCGTTTTGTCGCTCGAAATGAGCCTCGTCGGGTCATTTTTGTGAAATTGAGATTTCGAGTCTTAGGGGCTGCCAAAGTTCGTGGATAATTTTATTTGATGTTTTAAACATATTTTAAGATGTTTTCCAGCATTTTTAGAATTTATTTGATTTATGAGATTTTTGGCAATTTTTATGATAAATTAATGCCTAGAAAATGATTTTTTTTAGCATGTGTGATTTTTAGCTATCGCTGTTGGAATTTTATGAGGAATGTTATGAGCAGAAAGTGTATGAAGTTAGGAAGGAAATTATTTTGAGAACTTAAGATTTATGATGAGGCTAGAATGAGAAGAAAATACTATTTTTTGAATGGCGGGACTTGATTGTGGTTTTTCTATGACGGGTATGGTGCCGGAAGACATTTCGATTGCCATATCAAACTGATAAGTCTGGGCTTCAGATAAGTACTGGAGTGTCTTTCCAAATGACAGGTCTGGGCTTCAGATAAGTACTGAAGTGCCTTTCCAACTGGCAGGTCTGGGCTTCAGATAAGTACTGGAGTGCCTTTCCAACTAACAGTCTGGGCTTCAGATAAGTACTGGAGTGTCTTTCCAACTGACATGTCTGTGCTTCAGATAAGTACTGGAGTGCCTTTCCAACTGACGGGTCTGAGCTTCAGTTGAGTACTGCAGTGCCTTTCCAACCTGGTACCATGGTATTTTTATAGCTTGATCAAGTGACTTGAGGTTGAGGGACCACAGTCGAGAAACTGAATTCACGAGGAAAATGTTTACGAAGTTTACCTTTATGCATGTCTAGTTTTTTGATATTTTGGAGAATATAATGTTTTATGCATTTTTCTTAAGTTGAGAAAATTATTTTGAGTAATAATATTTTACATGCATGTGCGTGTATTATTTAGTATTCGTTATTCCTAAGTTTTGTACTTGTTGAGTCTTTAGACTCACTATGCTTGATTGGTGTAGGTAAGACTGAGATCGAGGGGCAGGACTCTTGAGTGACCGACAGTCCAGCGAGGCAACCGACCTAGCGACCTCACGTTGTCCGCAAATAATTTGAAGGATTATTTTATTAATGCCTGAGTTGAAATACATTACTTGGTGAAGAGAATTTTTTTTTGAGTTATGTATTTTTGAGATTGAGTTGGTGAATTATATGATTATTGGAAATTTTGAATCTTTCAAATATTATTTACAACATATATCAGTAAGTTTGAATTTTTAGAAATTTTACATGAATATATCCGTTTAAAAGTTTTACTTGTTTAATATTTAAAAAAAAAATTCCGCATATTTTATTAGAAAATGAGAGTGATGGCGTTTACTACTCTTGCCACCTCTAGGTTGCCATTGCTCAGGTAACCTCTTCTCTACCACACCAACTCCACTGCACCAAAACCCAAGGTATGGTTATGATCTTATTCCTCGATTGTTTCTCCTTTCTGTCCAGAATGCTCACTGGATATTCAATACACTTTGGTTCTGGTCTAGCTCAACTTCATCAGTCCTCAACACAAAGGAAGGATCTAGCTCGCATTTCGTCGGCTTAGAAACATGAAACTCATCATGCATCGACAACAACTCAGCCAGTATCCGCAATCTACACGCCAAAGATCCAATCTGTTCGAATACTCTCATAAAGGCTGATGAATCTAAGAGCTAACCTGCCCTTCATTCTCAAGCCTATCACAATCTAGAAGGAGAAACTCGCAAGAAGCACACGATCAACCACCTAAAACTCCAAAGATCCACACTTTATAAGCACAATCTGTCTAGTTGTCTCGCGCAGCCTTCGCTCTTGATTGAATCAGATCCTCTTGATCCTTCACATGCTGCACAAATTCCGGTGAAGACCACTGATTTTCCTCAACTTTTTCCGGTCTAGCTATCTGCACTTTTTACTGTGCCAAACCTCAAAGGATGTCATCCCGAACATCACTTGGTATCTAAAACAACAGGAAAACTCTACCAAGACAAGGAATTCCTATCAACCACCATCGAATCCATCGCTACCGCTCGCAGCATGCCTTCCAGAATCTGCATGGTCCACTTAGATTGGCCATCTGGTTGGTGGTAAGCTGCTCTCATAGCCAATCGAGACTCCAAAACTGTCTGCAAGCTCTTCCAACATCTGAAAGTACACCAAGAATCCTTGTCGAACCCTGTCGACATCGACACACTAGTCAATTTCACTACATGTTTGACATACCACCTCGTCATATTCTTCAAAGAACCTGACACACCAAAGGAATATAGCGTGGTCTAACTTAAACGGTCTATCAACTACTACCAAAAATGTCTCACAACCTCGGCCCCAACGAGGTAAATGGTAACTAATTCCTTAGGCATGTGTTTCCCAATTCCATTGGAGCACACCTAGACGCAGAAGTATAGGAACACTCTGAATCACCTCTCTATCCAAAGGGTACAATCAACTCAGGACAGTAGTCAGGCATAATCTAAGCTGACTCCAGCACAGATTAGCTTACCAAACTGCACAGTCAACTTGGATCGGCACGAGAAAACTATCAGCAAGGACTCTAATTGTTACTCAGCTCACAAGTTCTATCATTTCAGTTTAGCACCAGCGTCACTGCTGAAATCAATCATTCGAACACTGGGATGTCACTAACACCTACTCATCAAACTTAACAACCCGGATCGGAATTATCTCAAGAGTCAACTCAGCTCGCGACATAGCATAACACCCAAAGTTGCATCCAGCTCACAACTATACAGCAAGCTTCTAAGTTGAACCTCTCATACTATAGATCAGTGCACTCCGAACTGATACGATACTCCAGTAAACACAAATCGGCTTGCACTCCTAAGATCAGGCCACTCAAATAGCTCAGACCCGTGCTGGTCTAAACTAAAATCCAAGGCAACTTCCACTATCAGCTTAGCACGGAACATAAGATCAGCTTGCGTCCGAGCTAATCCATCTCAGCCGATAATCCCTAAGCTGAAATATCGATTAGTTAACCACTAATCTGGACTAATTAGGCCGTTAATAATCTTGGCTAATCATAGTCCTCACATTGGATGCGATCCAAGAAACTTCAAGGAGGTAATTTCTGATGTTGATTCTTCATTATGTATTGAAGCCATGCAGTCCGAGATAGACTCCATGCGCAAAAACCAAGTTTGGTCCTCAGTAGATCATCCTGAAGGAATTGTTCCAATAGGATGTAAATTTATTTACAAAAGGAAACCTGATGGTAAGGTACTGACCTTCAAGGCACGATTGGTGGCAAAAGGTTACACTCAAAGGCAAGGTGTTGACTTTGATGAAACTTTTTCACCAGTCGCTATATTCAAGTCCATAAGGATACTGCTAGCCATAGCTGCATGGTATGACTATGAGATATAGAAAATGTATGTGAAAACTGCGTTCTTAATGAAAACATTAAGGAATATATCTATATGACGTAGCCTGAGGGATTCACATAGAAGCGAATATAAGGTATGTAAGTGTCACGCCCTAGTCCATTGATTTTAGGAAAAACGATGTCTAAAGCTCGAAGGAATACAATTGAGGGGCTTAAACGAGGAAAGGTGTAACGCCTTTACGTGTGTGTTGTGTAGCCACGTTGCATGCTTGAAAAGGTTGTAGACCTCGTGGTTGTGAGTTGTTCTGTTTATGCATGCGCTTGTTTTTGAAGCTGTTTTGCTTATGTTATTCTTGTTTTGACCATGTTGCTTTTCCTTGTGATTATTGTATGATGTATCTGTTGGTTATCATCGCATACACGCATGGCATATTGAGATCCTCTCTTGTTATCCTTGCTAGCATTCCACTGTTGTTGAGCTCATTCCATTGTAAGCTGTTAGCTGTTAATTATCTGTTAGCAACAGACTGTGTGTGATGGAGCGACAAGGTAGCTCCCATTCTCTCATGTGAGAACCTTAATTAGCCGAAATAATTAACGGTCTAATACACCCTAATTAGTGGCTAACTAATCATTATAGATCAGCTTAGGGAGCATCTATTGAGATGGAACAGCTCGGGCACGAGCTGGTTCTAGGGTTGGTGCTAAGCTGATAGAAGAAACTGTTTATTGTGGACCAGATTAGGCACAATCTGTTATGTAAGGACTGTACTGAGTCTATGAGCTGTTAGAAGCTTAGGAGTATCGTATAGCAGGGAACAGCAGTCGTGATCTGTTCTGGGATCGTGAGCTGTTCCAGGTTGATGCGTTGTGATCTGTGAGCTTAGCGAACAGCTTTGGACTTTGTAAGCTGTTTAGAGCATCCTAAGCTATAAGGTAGGATGCGGGCTGTTCTGAGTTCCTCCAAGATGAGTAGCGTGTGTTGGCGACAATGGCGGATCCGGATCCTGTTTCCCGGGGTGCAACATAAGTTTAAAATTTTGCATCGAGAATCGTTCAATACATCAAAAACAATACAATAAACCATACATAGGATGTTTATCGATTGTTACCTTGCTGGCGTCTAGGCGCCTGGCTCCAACCAGATTCACAGGGAATTCTGGATCTTGAAAGGTAGGCGGCGGTAGATCCTCCCAATCAGGTCCACGACCGGAAGCACGAGTCCTTCGTCAGTCTGCAATAGAAGAGCTGACTTATGAGAGTTCAAGTGTGTAATGTGTAGCCCTAGCTCTCTTTTAATAAATAAGTGATGGGCTTGAACCGGCCCAATGGACTTGGGTCAGGCCCAGGTCCATATGAACATTCGGTTCAATCCTATCACTGCGGTTTCAACATAATCCCGATCGACGATCAGATCGGACCGATCGACTCAGTTTCCAAAACTGAATATTATGATGTGGAAACAATTTTTCAGACCACCTAGACCAAAATAGCAGTTTAGCCCCTCAACTTTGGGAAATCGCAATTTGACCACTGTTGACTTTTAGGAAGTCGCACTCCCTAAATTCCTCCTCCTATGCTCAACACATTGAGCTCAATTTCCGTGCGAGAATCGTGAATCCAGTACTTGTGTGACCCTCAATGGTTCAGGGATACAGCTAGCTGTGGGCCAACAACCATTGTGACTCCGAAATCACAATTTCGGACTTGCCCAACGGATCATGGTAAAGCGCCTAGCAACATCGCCCCATGATCCCCTAGGTATCACTGATAGTGCCTGCAAAAACCATTCGGTCGTGGTTAGCATACGGTACGGTCCTTTCAACACATATATCCCGATCAGATCAACGACCATTGGTAAATCGAGACTCGCTAGAGATCCGATAACTATGCATACATCTTGGAGATCAAATAGTGACATCGCGAGTGTTACTAGGCAAATCCATTTACCTAAAATACATCCAGTACTCTGGCCAGAGATTTATCACACTATTGTCTCCTCAGATAGCATAGGATATCCACGCATGAGAGCGAGCGGCGAATCCTCGACAACGAAGCATCGACTCCTACATGCATCGGGACCTCACCCAATCCCGCCACCTAATGACCCCAAGTGAGTCGGTAAACGGGTCAAAGTGAGGCGCATATCATGTAGAGTCTCAATGATGTTTCGAGTAGTGAGGACTAATCAGTACAACCAAGACCTCGGACTTATCCACTCGACAAATGGTAACCACTTGGAAAGTCCGAATGAGGGTAGTTCGATAGATCACCAGGTCACTATCCATCTGCATGCTCAGAACATCACAATGTTCCCTACCAATGAAATATGGTACTTCACATCGTCGACGCTAGTCTCAAGCTCGGGCGGCCTTATCCTCATTTTGACGGCCCAATCGACTAGGAACGTGTTCAGAATACACAGTGACTATTAGATGTGTTTCATGATAGCCATCACATCCACTATCACATCTAACATACACTATGGTGCATTCTAGGTCTTTATCCAACACAATTGTTAACATAATAATCATAATGAAAATAAAGAATGCCATAAAGAAATGCGTATATCATAAATAAAGATCGTTATACAGGACTGGACCAACTCCATCAGGGATGACGCCCAACTCTTGGACGAAATTCCTTATCCAAACCGTCTCCTTAGCAGCAGCTGATGCTGCGATGTACTCAGCCTCAGTGGTTGAATCCACGATGGTGTCTTTCTTGGAACTCTTCCAAGAGACAGCACCACCATTGAGCATGAATACAAATCCAGATGTAGACTTCGAATCATCCACGTCACATTGGAAGTTAGAATCAGTGTAGCCTT
>KQ991241.1:28049-51852 GCA_001598015.1 Dorcoceras hygrometricum | reverse complement strand
ACTGGTTAGATCAAACGATGTCGTATCAACTTATTCAAACGACATCGTTTGCTATGCATCCTCGACTGGTTGATTATATCACTGTAGCTCTCGTCTGGATGCAATGTAGCTGCCTGCTGGTTTCTCTTGAGAGAAGTACCTGCTGGTTCTTAGCGCAAAACCATCTGCTGAATCTTACGAAGGCAAAACGCTGTCGTATCAACTTATGCAAACGACATAGTTTTGCAATCGCCAACTTCAAACACCAACTGCTGGTTGTACTGCGACTGGATACTACTTGTACGACGTCGCTTCATCTCTTGTGCTTGCAGCTGGTTCTTATCGTTCCAGCTGATTCACTATGCTCCAGCTGGTTCAACTTGGCCTCCGCCTGATTTCGAACACCTGACTTAACTTTGGACGTCTCCATTGCTAATCCAGCTGCCGATTACAATGAATAACCAAACCAGCTGCTGAACTTAATCTTTCAAACCACGACTGGACAGATTACTGCTACTGCTGATCTTCTTCTTCGTTCCTGGAATCTGTACACTAAGTATAATTGTTAGAAACACAATAGTAGGTTTTGTGTAATTCAAAACTTAATCAAGATCTGTTCAAAACAGATCCATCAGATGACCCTGTTGATTTCATGCCGACCGGTGGTGAGGACCTCTGAGTGTCTGTTGCAGCAGTACCCCGTGACCACTATGATGTCTTTATTTTGTTATGATACATTTTTTAGATATTGATTTTCAGCATGTTCATGTTCAGTGCTTTTACTCAGTCGGGTTTTTAAACAGTATGAATGCTTTTCATGTTTCAAAATATTTATTTTCTTCTGTTTCAAGTATTATTGAGAAAATAATTTAAAAAGGAACGAGCCATACCTATTAGTTATTTATTCCGCACATGATTTAAAAAAAAAATTCTAGAGTCTGGTTCGTTCAAAAGGACTGAAAATTTTGGCTCGCAGACACTAGCTTAGGCTGAAGGGATCTGCTTTGGATCAGCGCGAGTGAAGCACACGCGAGCTGGTATAGCTCAAGCGTAGCGTCACCCGATCTGGAATTAGCTCGGAAATAAATCAACACGCAGGCGTGCTGGTTCAAGTAAAGGGAATCCAGCTCTGGGCTATACAACCAAGGACGAATAACCCAGACCGATTGAACGGAAAGAAAACAGATTGCAACCAAACTTTAAATGGAAACAGCTCAGAGTAAAATAAACGTAATACAACTGCTTGTCATAAAAATTTCCTAACACATGTAGTTCAAAATCTGTTCTGGAAGCATCTCAAAAGGAAATGAACTGTTAAATCATCGTTTTCATAGCGGAAATCAATAATAAATCATCTGGATATAACTTAGAAGCGCCAGTCATTGATAAACACACTCTCGTATCTGTCTAGCTCGCGCTGCCCATCTCTCAACTGTCATTGTTACCTGCAACCATGAAAGCTAGTGAGCCTAGGGGCTCAACAGATAACTCTGGTGATAACAAGTTCACGGAAATAACATGAGCTTTAAACTTAAAGGAAGTAAGCATTAAACAACATATTTGTAAAATGCGGTTATAAAATAACCCTAAATCTTTCTGTTATGAAATGTGGCGCAGAAGTTCCTACTTAGGTCGGGCCGCTTGATCAAGATATCATCTAACATCGGGAAATCTGGGGAACTATCGCCCTTTAATCTATTCTGTTGGAGGGGCACCCCAGCCCGTCGATCGACATCCACACTCCCTTAAACTGTGACCATCTGTCTTATCTTGCCACATAGCATAAAAAATATGAAGTTTACTTCCTTTAAAACTATAATTATGGCGGGGAAACTTCAGCCCAGCTGCTTCATTTCCCTGCCCCTTTACCATAAAATATTTTTACAAAACAGATCGCACGCAAGCAGTTCATACTGCTAAAGAAAACTCTGTTTTACCATTTAAAAGATTTACTTGGTGTGCGTCCAAAATAGCTCTGGGATTATCGAAGTTATCACAAAGGGAAAAATAGTTCACAAATGCGAAAATAGCTTTGGTAAAGAAAATCAGCTCACGAGCTCAGCAACAGCTTAGAGAAAGGGATAACAGTATACGAGTGTGGTAACACCTCAGGAAAGAAAATAACAGCTTACGAATGCAAGAAATAGATCTAGGATGAAGATGTCAGCTTACGAACTTGAAAATAGTTTACGAACATGAAAGCAGCTTACGGACATGAAAACAGCTTACGAACTTGAAAACAGCTTACGGACTCAACACCAGCTTGGAGAACAAGGGTAAATGCTTAAAAGATTAAACCAGCTCATGGGAAGGAACGACTGCTCACGAGCGTAGAACCAGCTCGAAGAGGAAATCAACCAACTTAGGAGAGTTCAAACAGATTCACTAAGCCTATCGAATCAAAACAGGGTGTAATGAGGCCAGCTCTGCCCATCCGCTCAGAATCTCATCCTTAGCCATCCAGTGCAAACACTGGAACCAGCTTGGAGAAATTCGAATAGATTAGCTAAGCTTACCAACACCAACTAGAACAACACTCTAACCAAATTAGCTTCGCATATCTGCTCAGAATAACATCCTAACGTTCAACACAAACTACTTTCTGGAATCATTGGTAAATCGAGAGTCGTTAGAGATTCGATCTATGCGATACATCTTGGAGATCAAATAGTGACATCGCATGTGCTACTAGGAAAATCCATTTACCTAAAGCACATCTAGTACTCTAGCCAGACATTTGTCATAATATTATCTCCTCAGGTAGCATAGAATATCCACCCACCAAGGCGAGTGGTGAATCCTCGACAACGAATGATCGACTTGTACATGCATCGAGACCTCACCAATATCGCCACCTGATGACCCTCACGGAGTCGGTAAATGAGTCAAAGTGAGGCACCTATTATATAGAGTCTCAATGATGTTTTGAGTCATAAAGAGTAATTATGTAAAACCAAAACATTGGGCTTAATCCGCTTGACAAATGATAATCACTTGGAAAGTGCGGACGAGGATAGTCGATAGATCATCGGGTCACCATCCATCTGTTGGCGCAGCGGTGGATCCGGATCCCGCTCCCGGGGTGCAGAGGAAGAATTAAAAATTTAGGAGCCCGGGAACGGTCAATACACCTATATAATAATTCAAACATTCATAGGATGTTTAGAATATACCTGTCTGGCGACTAGGCGTCTGGCTTCGACTATTTCTCAAATGGAAATAGCACTTCTTTGGTTGCTCCTAATCAGGTCAACGACCGGTTTCCAATTCCTTCGTTGGAATGCACTAGAATCCCAACGAATATTTCGCGAGCAGAACCTCCTCGCCAGAACGATCGCAGCAAAGTGCGACGGCGGCGGCGGCGGCGACGGGAGGAGGGAGAGGAGGAGAGGGGGAGAATTTGCTGAATAGCTTTTGTTCTGTGTTTTTCTTTCTCCCTTCATGACATATTTATAGATCGAGGGAAAGAGTTTGATGTAATCAAAATTGTGAACATTCGTTTCAAGTAGAACTGTGAACATTCAGTTCAACTCGAACTGTGAACATTCGGTTCAACTCGAACTGTGAACATTTGAACGGTCTCATCATAATCCCGATCGATGATCAGATATCACCGATGTGCTCAGTTTACAAAACTGATCATTATGATGCAAAATCAAATTTTCGGACCACTAAAATCTATATATGACAGGTTTACTCTCATTAGCTAAATATGAAAGTCCTACTCCCTTAGCTACTTTTAGGAAGTCATACTCCCAACATTCCTCCTACTATACTCAATATTTTGAGTACCATATCCGTACGAAATTGGCAAACCAGTACTTGTGTGACCCTCAATGGTTCAGGGATACAACTAACCATGGGCTCACAACATTTGTGACTCCAAAAATACATTTTCGGGCTTACCCATCGAATCATGGTAAAGCATCTAGCAACATCGTCCCATGATCCCATAGGTATCACTGATAGTGTCTGCAAGAACCAGTCGGTCATGGTTAGCATACGGTACGGTCATTTCAACTCAAATATCCCGATCAGATCAACGACCATTGGTAAATCGAGAGTCGCTAGAGATCCAATAACCATGCATACATCTTGCGAGCGGTGAATCCTCGACAACGAAGCATCGAATCCTACATGCATCGGGACCTCACCCAATCCCGCCACATAATGACCCCAACTGACTCGATAAAATGGTCAAAGTGAGGCACCTATCATGTAGAGTCTCAATGACGTTTTGAGTAGTGAGGGCTAATCTATACAACCAAGACCTCGGACTTATCCACTCGACAAATGGTAACCACTTGGAAAGTTCGAACGAGGGTAGTTCGATAGATCCCCAGGTCACTATCCATCTGCATGCTCAGAACATCACAATGTTCCCTATCAATGAAATGTGGTACTTCACATCGCAGATGCTAGTCTCAAGCTCGGGCGGCCTTATCCTCATTTTGACGGCCCAATCGACTAGGAACAAGTTCAGAATACACAGTGACTATTAGATGTGTTTCATGATAGCCATCATATCCACTATCAAATCTAACATACACTATGGTACATTCTAGGTCTTTATCCAACACAATTGTTAACATTATAAAATAATGATGATAAAGAATGCCATATGTAAAATGTGAATTTCATAAACAAAGATTGTTTTACACAAAGAGTCATCAAAAGCCCACACACCACAAGTTGGCTAGTTGGGCACCTACTCTAACACCATCATGCATACTTAGAGCATATACATGTTTCCTACGGTATTTCGCATTGCACATGCTAGTCTCGAACTCGAGTGGCCCTCATTCTTGTTTTGGACGGCCCAATCGAGTAGGAAGTGGTTTAGAATACACAGTGACTATTCAATGTGCTCCGTAATAGCCATCAAATGTACTATCACATCTAACATTTATTATGGTGCATTCAATGTCTTTATCCAACTAGTTTGAACAATAAAAGCAAAGATAAAGAATGTCATATAAAATGTATTATATAAATGAACAAAGATCATTTTTACAATAAAGACAACAAAAGCCGCTACCAACAGTTGACTAGTTCAATACCTACTTTAACACACCATGCTCTCTTTCTCTATGAGTGCATAGATGTTAAACTTCTTAGGGCGAGAGCTAGTGGGCATAATGGAATAAACTTCTTATGTATTATGCCATACTCCTCAAATGTAACACGGACGATGCGCTGAATTTGGAGGAGAATTGTGTAAATCATCTCTTCACTGTGTGTTAATTTCCTTGAAATTACTTCAAATGTTACATATGTGGGAATGGTTCTTTGCGGTGATACCAAAGGAGTATGTGATGCAATGCAACTTGTGATTCCAAATATCGTTGATGATTGCATAAGGCTAATGCTTACGGAGCCATTTCGACCTAAAGTTGGTGCATCGCTTTCGAGTTAGCTAAAGTAGTCACATTTTTCCAGCCTTAATGTGTGGACTGACCTCCATTATGTGTTTCAATTTTTTAACTCTTAGCCACAATTTCTATCATATCTTATTATATCGTATTCATGAAATCATTAATATAAAAATTTAATATTATCTTGCAACTTCTTACTTTTATTATATTTATTAATTTTCATAAAATTAAAAGTTTAATTTTATATTTTATTTCAAATTTAATCCATCAAATCAAACATATTATTCTAATAATTATTTTATATCCAATTTAATTATTTTGTACTTATATATAATGAGACGAGGGTGATATACTTTTTGGTAAATAAACTCAACCTTAAAAAAAAAAAAGAAAAGGAATGCAAAGTCTGTTATTAGGCAATAAGAAAACTGGTGTGGCGTTTGAAATTGAACCAAGTCAAAGCTTGAGAAGGCGGGCAGACAGCACACACACACACACACAGTAATCAGTCTTCCTCCCTTTCTCCTCCGTAAAATCAACCGCGCGCGGCCAGCTTGACGACGTCGTATCACAGTTCCTTCCGATGGATATCGATCCCGACGAAGTTTTCCGAGACGACGATAACCCAGAAGACGAATTCTACCAGGTTTTCTGCTCTATACTCCCTTTCACGGCACCAGTCTTTGAAGCATGTGTGAAACTATCAACATGCTTGAAATTGCGCAGGAAAGAGATGCAACCAAGGAGGAGCTAGTGTATTTGATCGATGCTTCACCCAAAATGTTCTCCACAGCTTGCTCTTCGGTTCGTCTCGTTTTTCGTGTTTCCCCCATTTTTTACTAGTATGTATTGAATATAGTTGGGAACATTATTTTTCTAGAAATCCTAAAATTTTGTTTCTGTTGGAATGATACATTGTAGAAAACTTGAGAAGGGATTTGGTGAACTAAACCCGAGAAACCAGTGACTTCTGGGTTTTCGGTTGTTAACTTCATGTTGGAGTCAACATAGGTTGTTATTTCTTCAAGTGACCCGGAGGGAAAGTGATGGTTCAATGGTTGTTTGCCAAAAATTAAAACTTTGAGTGGAGAGGAAAAATGTACTTCAATAGCTGTTGATGCATAAGAGGTCATTATGATTTGTTAAATGTTTGTAGCTTTGAGAAGCTTTGCCTGCTCAAGTTTCCTTATGCTCGTTTCTCTTGGATTCTTCTGAAATTCTTTTCTCCAGAGTACGCATGAAAGCATGGTGCATATTCTTGATGTCAAAAGCAATTTTGCCAATGTACTTGGCAATGCAGAGCCTGAAACTAGTGAATATCTGAAAGTTTTCCTGTTCTATCTTTTTTTTGTACTGTAGGCCAATTGTTTCCATTATATTCTGGATTATGAGCATACATTACCATCCAATTCTTAAAACTCGAGGCGTGCTGATTTTCCCATCTTCTGACATTAATGAAACGCTATCACCTTTTTCTTGACACACAAATCTGTGAAATCATGATAATTTGTCTTTAAAGACAAGTTGATGAATGCTTATTGATATGCTAATACTTTCAGGAAGATCAGAAGGATGTCACTCACTTTCAAATTGCTATTCGTTGCATTGCACAGTCCTTGAAGACTCAAATAATTAATAGGTCTTATGATGAAGTTTCGATATGCTTCTTTAATACCGTAAGCTTCTTCCTTTGACTTATATATTATAGAAGCGCATCCCCTAATCTAGTCATAAATTCACAAATTTATGTTATCTAATTTGTTTCTAAAAAAAATTCTAGAGGGAAAAGAAGAATTTGCAGGATTTAAATGGTGTGTATGTTTTTAATGTTCCTGAACGTGAGGATTTGGATAGACCCACTGCTAGATTCATCAAAGAGTTTGACAACATTGAAGGTGAGTTATTAGTAGTCGTATCTGAAGTAGTAGCCATTTATTTTATGGAACTGTTGATGATATTTGGATCGCCAAGCTTCACAGTTGTCTGTTGATGATCATGCAAGTTGAAATTGTGGTGCTTGTGCCTCGAGGCTATTTACGTCCCTTACACAAAACATCACATGCATATATTTTATCAGTCAACATCTGAAATATCTATTTTTTATGGGACAAAGGTTTGATTGTTGTTGTATTGTCGTACTTATGGTCAAAGATGAGTTTGGTAGTCATTAAAATAGTTTGAGTTTCCGATTCTATATTTAATAAAACAGTTATATCCCATTGGCATATATTTTCCTTTTAATGATCATGTGTTCTTTTTTTTAACTTTTTTTATTAGACATTCTCGCAAAAAGATTTTCTTGAGATGTTTTAAGTTGGTCCTGAAGTAGGTTGAATACATCTTCAATTTGCATTACACGGTTTCTGAAACAACATAGTTGGCCATTCCGATGGTTGTGTTGACTATTCAAAGGCAATAAAGGCGGCAGATGAAGAGAGGGAAGTTTTTTTGAGATATTATATAATTGAGTTGAGATAGTGAGAAACTGAGGGTTGTTGTACACTCGATGTAAATTTCTCCCAATAAAATGTTTTCTGTAGCTCTGTGGACGTAGCCTATTTTTTGGTTTAACCACGTAGAATCGTTGTGTTCTTGTTGATTATTTTTTCCGTAATTTTGTCATTTTATTCGTCATAATTGATGTTACACCGGTATAATACCTCAACAACTGGTATCAGAGCCTTTTACGGTGTCTGGAAGCCTTGTCATAAAATTTCATAAAATTCTGTGTATGCTTTGTGGTTGCAGCTTTGACTGTTTTTCACATCAGAAAAGATTTTTGATATTTTATTAAAGCAAATTAAGCAATGTTTGGAGTTGACGGAACCGAGCCCGGAATCAACAAGTTCGACGGTACAGATTTGCGTATTGACGGTTACAGATTAAAGATTATCTGTATAGCAAAAAGCTGCATCAACCTCTATCAGGAAGAAAACCGGAAAATATGGAGGATGATAAGTGGGAGCTCTTGACCGACAGGTGTTACGTGTTATTCAATTAATCCTAACAAGGAACGTGGCTATAACGTGGCAGAGGCACAAACCACGGAGGAGATGATGTCCATTTATCAGATATGTATGAGAAGCCATCAGCAAACAAATAAACCACATGTGATTTATTTACTTTAAAAATGGAAGAAGGTGCTTCAGTGGCGGCCCACGTCAATGAGTTCAACACGATTGTTTCCCAGCTAACATCGGTTGAAATTAATTTTGATGATGAAATTCGTGCACTTATTCTTTTGGCGTCTTTACCAACTTATTGAGAGCCGACGTGGGTAGCGGTTAGCAATTCTATTGGTGAAAGAAAACTACAACAATGATGTCCGAGATCATATCCTCGCTGAAGAAGTTCAAAGGATAGATTCTGGTGAAAGAACATCATTGAGATCTGCCATAAATAGAGGACGGTGTAGAAAAAAATTCTAATCAATGGCGCGGCAGATCCAAGTCAAGAAATGGAAAAGACAAAAATAATTTCGAAAATAAGTTAAAGTGTGGAGCTGTGGTGAAACTGGTCGCCTGAACAAGAACTGCAAATCAGCAAAGAACAATGCTAATGCTGTCACCGAGGAGGTGCATAATTCTCTATTGCTATCAATGGAAAGTCCAGTTGATTCTTGGGTCATGGACTCGGGAGCTTCATTTCATATCACCGGTAATCACGATGTATTCAATAATTACATTGTTGGCGATTATCGAAATGTTTTCCTAGCAGATGAAAACCTTTGGAAGTAGTTGGTATGGATGATGTCCATTTGCGAATGTCAAATGGATCTGTCCGGAAAATCAACAAAGTAAGGCATGTGTCAAGACTGACAAGAAATCTTCTCTCGGTGGGACAACTCGATGACGAAGGTCAAAATGTGACCTTTGGTGATGGTTCTTGGAAAGTGAGCAAAAGAGCCATGGTTATTGCTTGAGGAAAAAAATTGGAACACTTTCTATGATTTCCAGTTGTATAGACACAATAGCAACTGTGGATGTTGGAGCTAATTCAAGTCTATGGCACTGTAGACTTGGATATATGAGTGAGAAGAGAATGAAGATACTGATGTCAAATGGGAAACTACCGAAATTAAACTCTGTTGAACACAAACTGTGTGAAAGATGTATCTTTGGAAAACAACGAAAAGTGAGTTTTTCAAAAGGTAATAGAGAACCAAAAGCAGTAAAATTGGAGTTGTTCATATGACGTATGGGGTCATTATGTCACATTCATTGATGATTCGAGCAGAAAAGTATGGGTTTATTTCCTGAAAAATAAATCCGATGTTTATGAGACCTTCAAAAGGTGGAAAACCATGGTTGAAAATGAGACCAACTTGAAGGTGAAGTGCTTACGATCTGACAATGGTGGAGAATATGAAGATAATTAGTTTAAGAAGTATTGGGCACACAACGAGATCAAGATGGAGAATATCATTCCTGGTATACCCCAACAGAATGGTGTGGCTGAAAAGATGAACAGAACCCTTAATGAACGTGCCAGAAGCATGAGAATTGCATGCGGGATTGCCAAAATCATTTTGGGCTGATGCAGTTAACACTGCATCATTCTGATCAACAGAGAACCTTCGGTATCGTTTAAATTCAAAATACTAGAGGAGGTGTGGAGCGTCAAAGAAGTTAACCTTTCATTCTTGAAAGTGTTTGGTTGTTTGTCCTATGTTCATATTGATTTAGCCAGCAGAACAAAACTTGATCCGAAATCAACGAAGTGATTTTCATTGGTTATGGAGATAATCATTTTGGTTATCGTCTCTAGGATGACCAATATAGGAAAATCGTTCGGAGTAGGGATGTGGTATTCAATGAGCAGGTGCTATATAAGGACAAATCACACATTGGAGCTGAAGATGAATGTCCTGAAGTCAAGAAAGGCAAATGAAGTTCCATTGATAGATATTCTTGTGAATATACCTGAAAGTAGTAGCCAGGAAGATGAAGAAACAACTACACGAGAAGTTGACCTACAAACTCTGGAGATTGAACTCAGAAGATCTTGAAGAACAATCAGACCACCTGAGAGATACTCCTCTGCACTTCATTATATATTGCTAACTTATTAAGGCGAACCGGAGTCCTATGAGGAAGCAATGCAAAATAATGATTCAATCAAGTGGGAGTTAGCCTGTTAGGAGAATAAGTGGGCCTAAGCCCAAAATAACGCACGTGTATACTAGAAGGCCCAAGGCCCAAGTAAAAGAAGGGAAGAGTATAAATAGATAGGAAGCGAGAAGAGGAGGGATATCGATTTAGTTGAGAGCAGTTAGATATCTAGCTTAGCTAGAGGACAGGAATGTTCATGGGATAGTGTTCAATGTTTCTGTAATTCTTCTGTAGTTCTGCAATTCAATCAATAAAGCGTTAATTTCTGATTCAATTCTGAGGATTGAGGTCTAGTTACATGTAAGAACGTAACAACTTGGTCCGACTCTGCCGATTCGAAACAAGCGCCGAGGCGAGATCAGCGGAGATGACATCGACGCGGTCGGAATCGAAGTTGGAGGTCTTGGAGAAGACGATAAACGAAGTCCAAGGTAATGTACATGATATGCAGGAACGCATGAGTAATTTGACAAAGGCGTTCGCTACTATGGCTGATTCGCAAGCGCGCATGGAAATGCGAATAGAACACTGGATGAATAACACGCGAGGTAACACGAGGAGAGGTGGCGTGGATGTTGAGCATATAGACGAGGAGGAAGAGACTAGGGGTTCTTACAGGGAGTCACGACTAGGGAGTGAGGATGATGTGCGCCATGCGTTAAAACGAATTGAGATTCCTAGATTTGAGGGGGTAGATCCGCGAGGCTGGTTAGGAAGAGCAGAGCTGTATTTTGAATTGCATAACACATCTGTGACCCAGCGTCTGCGATTAGCCCATATACATATGAACGGCTCTACCTATCATTGGTTTCAGTGGCTTCGGTCAAAGATTCCTAACATGACGTGGGGGAGATTCGCAGAGGAATTGATTAAAAAATATGGTGGGAGGAGGCAGTCAAATCCGTTCCTTCTGCTCGAGTCGCTGAAACAGGGTAGCCAAACACTTGACGCGTATATCGAACAATTTGAAGTGTTGCTTGCGCAAGTGGGGGACTTACCAGAATATCAATGTCTGGGGTATTTTTTAAGTGGGTTGCAAGAGGATATTAGCAGGAGGATTGGCATTTACGAGCCCAGAACAATGATGCGGGCAATGGATCTGGCGCGGTCAATAGATGAGGAAATCAATGGGTATTGGGGGCACTACCGACCGGGACAAACAATGATGCATACAGGCAGGAGTTATCGGTCGCCATCTGATACTGAAAGAGTGAACAAGATGGGTGCGAGTACTTGGGAAAGGAGTCGAAACCAGCCTTTTAGCAATATAACTAATCGGCGAGAACTACAGGGTTATACACAGGACCGAAAGACATCCATTAATTCTTCAGGAGGGGACCAGAAATCAGAGGGGGGTAGTGTTGCAGGTGGACAACAACAAAGAAGAATGGAAGCAAAGAAGGAGGCGAGAATAGTGTCACCGCAGGAGTTTCAGAGACGAAAAGAAAAAGGTCTGTGCTTTCGTTGTGGGGAACCATATTCTTTCCTACACAAATGTGCATTTAAGTTACCGCAGGTAGCGTTGGTCGACAATGAATTGGCAACTGAGGAGGACGTAGAAGTAACAGAGGAGATGGAGGGAGAGATAAAAGTGGGAGTTAACAGTTATGGGACAGTAGAGCTGCCATTATTTTCGATCAGTGGAGTGACACAACCCCAGACCATGAAAATGAGAGGCATGATTGATAACAAAGAAGTGATAGTTATGGTGGATAGCGGGGCTAGCCATAACTTTGTCTCTCGCAAACTGGTACAACAAATGGGTTTGGAGATTGATGAGACTATACGCTTTGGGGTGTGTCTTGGGGACAGGACCAAGGTCCGGTGTCAAGGGATTTGCCACGGCCTGATAGTGCAATTGGGATCATATTCAGTGACAATAGTGGGACATCTATTCGAACTAGGAGGAGTAGATGTGATACTGGGCATCGAGTGGTTGAGGACACTAGGCGAAGTTTTGGTAGACTGGAACAAAATGGATATGCGGTTCCGATCAGGGGGAAATGTAATAGAGTTGAAGGGAGACCCAACGTTGCATCGCACAATGTTGTCCTTTAAGTCGATATGCAAAGTAACAGAGATTGAATTTTCTGCGACATTATTTACAGTGGACGGAAGTACAAACAGGAATGAGATGGAGGAGCCAAGGGAATGGCCCAAAGAAATACAGGAAGTTTAGACAGATTCTAGAATTACCACCGAGCAGAAGCCAAGATCATGCTATCAATATCAAAGAAGGCCAGGGACCGGTGCAAGTCAGGCCATATCGATATGCGCATAGGCAGAAAAATGAAATTGAGAAACTGGTTGCAGAGATGCTGTTAGCAAGGGTGATTCAACCAAGTACCAGCCCATATTCTAGCCCAGTTATATTGGTGAAAAGGACGGTAGCTGGAGATTTTGTGTAGACTACCGAGCCCTTAATGAAGTTACGGTGGCAGACAAGTATCCTATTCCAGTAATAGAGGAGCTGCTAGACGAGTTGTATGGATCAGTGTGGTTCTCGAAACTGGATTTAAGGTCAGGCTACCATCAGATAAGAGTGAGGCCGGAGGACATCGAGAAGACAGCATTTAGGACTCATTTGGGCCACTATGAGTTCCTCGTAATGCCGTTCGGATTAAAAACGCACCAGCTACATTCCAGGCCACAATGAATGATATCTTGCGTCCACATTTGAGGAAGTTTGCGTTGGTGTTCTTCGATGACATATTGGTATTCAGTAGGACAGTGGAGGAGCACGCTAATCATCTCCAGTTGATACTGGAAATCTTGAGAGACAATCAGCTATTTGTAAATAAAAAGAAGTGCGGGTTTGGGCTAAAAGAAATCGAGTATTTGGGACATGTGGTATCGGGTGCTGGAGTAGCAGTGGACAGAAAGAAAGTGCAGTGTGTCGAAGCATGGCTGACCCCTTGTAATATTAAGGGTCTGCGGGGATTTTTAGGTCTGTCCGGGTATTATCGAAAATTTATACGAGATTATGGGAAAATAACAAAACCACTCACTGACCTGTTAAAAAAGGCAGCTTTGTCTGGTCTATGGAAGCAGAAGCAGCATTCAAAGAGCTAAAAAGGAGCCTGACTACAGCCCCTGTATTGAAATTGCCCAATTTCGAGGAAGAATTTGTGGTGGAGTGTGATGCATCAGGAAGAGGTATTGGTGCTATACTAGGTCAAGGGGGACATCCAATAGCCTTCTATAGTAAAGCACTGGGAGAGAGAGCAGGAGCAAATCAACATACGAAAAAGAATTGATGGCACTAGTTTTAGCTGTTAGGCATTGGAGGCCTTATCTGTTGGGTCGCAAGTTTGTGGTATTGACTGGTCACAAGGCATAAAAGAGCTGCTCCATCAGAAAATCACAACACCCGACCAACAGAATTTCAATAGCTAAACTAATGGGGTATGAATTCCAAATCAAATACAAAGCTGGGATTCTCAATGGAGGGGCTGACGCACTATCTAGATGTGAAGACACAATCTGTGTAGTATTTCTGTGCCTCAGTGGCAGGATATTGAGGAAGTTAAAGCAGCCGTGAGAAGGGACCCTGCATTGCAAAAGATTGTATCCAAACTGGACAGTGGAGAGTTAACTAATTCTTCATACACCATGTCACGGGGTTTGTTGTTGTACAAGAATAAGGTGGTGTTACCCTCCCATTCTAGTTGGGTTCGCAAGATTATGGAAGAAGGCCACAGTTCCACAGAAGGGGGTCACGCAGGTGCCTTCAGAACATTGAAGAGAATTTCTAACAGTTTCTATTGGAAATGGATGAAGAGGGATGTGTATCAATTTGTAGCCGAATGTACAGTATGTCAGAGGCATAAATATCAAGCTATGAAGCCTGCTGGGTTGCTACAACCGTTGACAATCCCAGAGCAAATGTGGGAGGACATTTCGATGCATTTCATTTCTGGGGTTCCGAAATCACGGAGATTTGAAGTGTTGCTGGTGGTGGTTGACAGGTTATCGAAATACAGTCATTTTATTCTACTGAAACACCCCTATACGGCTCAAAGTGTTGCTGATAAATTTGTGAAAGACATCGTGCGTCTACATGGAATTCCTCGATCAATAGTCAGTGACAGGGATTCTATCTTTATGAGTTGGTTTTGGAAGGAGGTTTTTAGGCTGCAGGGAACAACACTTGCTATGAGTTCAGCATATCATCTGGAATCGGATGGACAAACGGAGGTTTTGAACCGGTGTATAGAAACATATTTGCGTTGTTTCGTGTCTGAACAGCCTAAAGCGTGGAGTTTGTGGGTACACTGGGCAGAGTATTGGTACAACACGACTTACCAAACAGCGGCTGGAATGACACCTTTCGAGGCTGTATATGGACGCACACCACCGGTGATTGCACGAATTCTGCCAGCAGAGTCTAATGTAGAGGCAGTCGCAAGAGAATTACAGGACAGGGACGAGGTGTTAAGACAGCTCAAGTATAACTTACAACGCATGGTTAAACAGGCTAATGTCCATCGGCGGGAGGTGGTTTATGAAGTAGGAGATAAAGTCTTCCTTAAGTTGAGACCTCATCGACAACAGTCAGTGTGTTCGAGGGTCTTTCAGAAGTTAGCTCCGAGATATTATGGTCCATTCACAGTGATCAAGAAGGTAGGGAAGGTTGCGTACAAGTTACAGTTGCTGGCAGGTTCCCGCATACACCCTGTGTTCCACGTTTCTCAGCTCAAGAAAGCGTGGGACAACATCAGCAGATACAGGAATTGCCGTTGGGGTTAGAACAAGAATTGTCATTTAACTATGAACCTCTTCAAGTGATTTCTCACAGACTGAAGAAGATCGCTGGAATGATGGTACCTCAAGTTCTTGTACAATGGAAGAACAAACCAGCGGAAGAGGCGACATGGGAGGATGCTACGGATTTCCAAGCCCAATTTCCACAATCCCAAATCTTGAGGAGGAGGATATTGTTAGGAGAATAAGTGGGCCTAAGCCCAAAATAACACACGTGTATACTAGAAGGCCCAAGGCCCAAGTAGAAGAAGGGAAGAGTATAAATAGATAGGAAGCGAGAAGAGGAGGGATATCGATTTAGTTGAGAGCAGTTAGATATCTAGCTTAGCTAGAGGACATGAATGTTCCTGGGATAGTGTTCAATGTTTCTGTAATTCTTCTGTAGTTCTGCAATTCAATCAATAAAACGTTCATTTCTGATTCAATTATGAGGATTGAGGTCTAGTTACGTGTAAGAACGTAACATAGCCATGAAAGATGAGATGGATTCACTGTCATGCAATCAGACATGAGCTGACAGAACTTCCAGAATATATGAAAGCATTACACAATAAGTGGGTGTACCGAGTAAAAGAAGAACATGATGATAACACAAGGTATAAGGCAAGACTTGTTGTAAAAGGCTTTCAACAACGGGAAGACATTGATTACACCAAGATTCTCTCCAGTGGTGAAATCGACTACTATCGAAATTGTACTTGGTTTAGTGGCAAAAGAAGATTTACATCTGGAGCAATTAAATGTAAAGACTGCATTTTTATATGGTTTTGGATGAAGAAATTTATATGAAGATGCCACAGGGATTTGAAGTCAGAGGAAAAGAGAAAATGGTGTGCAAACTTCAAAAGAGCTTGTATGGTCTCAAACAAGCTCCAAGATAGTGGTTCAAGAAGTTTTTGATGGATTCATGAGCAAAAATGTTTTCTTGAGATGTCAGGCTGATCACTGTTGTTATGTTAAGAAGCTTGACGGTTCGTATATCATTCTACTGTTATATGTAGATGATATGTTGATAGCAGGATCTTGTCGGGAGTAGATTGAGAAATTGGAGAAAGAGCTATCAAAGAAATTTGCTATGAAGAATCTGGGTGCCACAAAACAAATTCTTGGAAGTTGGAATAAGGATCTTAAGGAGATTGGGTAAATGAAATCTTGAAGTTATCTCAAGAAGAGTACGTGAAAAAGGTTGTTAGCAGATTCAATATGGCTGAAGCCAAACCAGTGAGTACTTCTTTGGCTAGTTACTTCAAACTAACCAAAGCACAATTACCCTCGACGAAGCAGGAGCAGGATTATGAACAAGGTTCCTTATGCTTCTGCTGTCGGAAGCCTCATGTATGCAATGGTGTGTACAAGACCAGTGAGTACTCCCTTTTGGCTAGTCACTTCAAACTAACCAAAGCACAATTACCCTCGACGAATCAGGAGCAGGATTATATGAACAAGGTTCCTTATGCTTTTGCTGTCGGAAGCCTCATGTATGCAATGGTGTATAATACCCCAACAAGTTGCTTAAAACATAGCCTTTTTTTCCTTTATATTATTCCTTATAGTTTCCTGAGGCTAATAGTTTTTCTGTTGGTCAGTTCTTAGTTTCCTAAAGCATGTTCCCCCATTCCACTTGTTTTATTGCCATCTTGACCACAACAGTATGTGATGAAGTTTGTGATAGTGTTATAAAATAGAAAAACATAAGATCACATAAAATTGAGGACAAAACTCAATGGAACATTTTTTTCTTTACGCCCTTCCTTACCTGCCACTAATGGATTATTTGATTATTGATGCATTTTTTTGTTGTATTTTTAATGCTTGCAGAATCATTTAGTAAAGAAGTTGGGAGTAAATATGGAATTTTGTCTGGATCACGTGATAATTCTTTGTACAATGCTCTTTGGGTTGCACAAGGACTGTTGCGCAAAGGGTATGCTTATATGCTTTTCGTAAGATTATTTGATACGGATCAGAAATTTGGTGAGGTAGGCTTATGATTTAGTTTGTTGAAGACAACATTTAGTCACAATTGTTTGATGAGGTATAAAACTTCGGTAACATTTCGGATGTACTTTCTCCAGGTCTGCAAAAACAGTTGACAAAAGGGTTCTGTTATTTACAAATGAAGATGATCCTTTTGGGAGTATCAAAGGAGTAACAAAAATGGACATGATGAGAACAACACTTCAACGTGCCAAGGTAATGTGTCATTTGGGGCACGCGCCTTCTTCACTCAAATTGTTGACTCAGACTTTTAGAATCAGATATTTAAAACTTTGTGCTTATCGGAATGATGGTACAATAGCTCGTACATGATATAAGAAATTGTTCTGCTGGGTGCTTTTCAGGATGCTCAAGATCTTCACATCTCAATTGAAGTCCTTCCCTTAAGTAGGCCCGGTGACGAGTTCAATATGCCCACATTTTACGCTGTATGGTCAGCCTAAGTGTGCACTGTGGTTAAAGTATTGTGTTTACTTTTTCAATTCAAATATCATATATTCAGGAATTACTGGGGATGGAGGAGAATGAGCTAGCTCAGTTTAAGGCATTAGCAGAGGAGAGGTGTGAATTTGTCTGTGTTTATGTCTATATTTAATATTTTGCTCAAAGATCAATAATTTATGACGACAAATTTTGCTTTTATCATAACTTTGTTTCAAGTATTTAATTCTTCAGTTTCTGAATATGGTTCGGTTAACACTTTCATACATAGTATCTATATTACCTTTAGTAGAGAATAAAATATTAACAGCCATTATAGAGTTTCTCAACTATTTCGCTTTGTCTGATACATTATTTTTTGAGCTAATAATAGAAATGACTTTAAAAAGTGATTGAATGACATTGTACATATATTGTAGAAAAGAGAAGTGGGAGAGCATGTTTTGTGACCTGTTGTGTGCTTATCATATAAATGAAGTTTGGGATGGAAATAATGTGATTGTGCACTTTTCCCCAAAATGCAGTTTCATCCAATTTTTAAACTTTATTCTTCTCTAATTCAACAATTTAGAATATGCGCATCTACAGACAAAAAATTGTTCATATAATATAAAATTAGGCTAACTAATTGTTATAACTGAGATTGAAGAAGTTCTTACATATTGTATCATTACGTCCAATATTATATTTTTTAATTATTCTATGAAGTAGAAAGTAAGGGCGCTTGGTTGTGCAATGCTTGTATTGTTTCTTACTTGAAAAATAAAATTCTACAGTTCATCTTCCGAAGCCGGCAAACCCTTCATAGCAGAGGAACAAATGTCTATTGATAAAATGATGCAAAATAGATGCAAACCCATCCGATTTGGTTCAGTTATTGTGTTCTTTAGCATCTGTAGATTTTAAGAGTTTGGATGGATGGATTTGCTAGGGATAATTTTGCTCTATGGACAAGGAGGGACTCTTAAATCAGCC
The DNA here is from genome assembly GCA_001598015.1 of Dorcoceras hygrometricum. Taxonomy (NCBI): domain Eukaryota; kingdom Viridiplantae; phylum Streptophyta; class Magnoliopsida; order Lamiales; family Gesneriaceae; genus Dorcoceras; species Dorcoceras hygrometricum. The sequence goes on along the minus strand of KQ991241.1, from coordinate 33,209 downwards.
ATATCGTTTCTGTTTACATCATACCATAGTCAAACCAATAGGAGTAGCTTTATTTTTTGCGCTTTGTGGTACCCCTGGATCGTATATATGAGAAGCCGGAGCTTTTACTTTTTAAGGGACAAGTACGATAAGCTTGAAATTTATTAGTTTATAGCTAAATTTGACAGGTTTGAAGACATGAATGACCAACTTAGAAAGCGTATGTTCCGAAAGCGACGAGTTCGAAGAATAAACTTCATTATCACCGCTGGTGTGTCCATTGAGCTGAATACTTATGCTTTGGTTCGTCCGACCAATCCAGGTTTGTATGTCCCTTGGCTATATGTATTTATTCATTTATCTAGGTAAGTTCAACTAGATTCTTTCTCTTATCGGTTGCAGGGACTATCACTTGGCTTGACTCAGTCACTAACCTTCCTCTACAGGTACTAATTTTTGAATGTTAATCGATCTTATAAAGTTTAGTGGTTCCATTCTTTTGAACTTGAAGTAACTGTGGGAGTTATGGTTGATTATGATTCGATTCTAATACCTCTTCGTCATCAACATTTGTAGACTGAAAGATCTTTCATCTGTTCAGACACTGGTGCTCTGCTGCAGGAGCCCCCAAAACTTTTTCAGAGTTACAAGAAGTGAGTAAACTTTTCAGAGCCATTAGTCTATACGAAGCCTTGAAAATAAACCTTCAACGATTCCTGGTTCTGTGGATGAGTCAAATTTGATATACTCTCTGCGGGTTGGTTTCTGTGTGCTTGTTTTTTAGTTCACCAGCATCACTTGTTGGACTGTCGGTGTAAGGTCAAATGTGTTCTTTTTCATTTGTTGTATGTCTGTTGCCACAAAGCTATGACTTGTGTCAGCTTCGTGTATTTATTTTATTTGTTGCTTCAGGGGATGATATTTTATTTGAGAGCATGAAGATTTTGTTGCAAGTATTTTCTTGAATACAAACACTACTACAAACAATAGGGTGTATTTTTTATCTATAAACTACAGTTTGTCTGCAGTGCACTAAAATTAGAAATGTTGTCATGCTATCAATGTATTTTTTCAAAAAACTTTAGTGCGTTGATCCCAGATGTTTCCTTTGTTTAAACTCTAATTTGATTTTCACTCTGATACCATTTACAAGGTTTTTATTGGTGTTGGTTTTTCCAGTGAGAATATCATGTTCTCGGCTAGTGAACTTTCTGAAATTAAGAGGGTTGCAACTGGGCATCTACGTCTTCTTGGGTTCAAGCCTTTGAGTTGCTTAAAAGATTATCACAACCTGCGGCCATCAACCTTTGTATTCCCAAGTGATGAGGTTGCCTTTCTCTACAGCATATTGATTTTTTTTCTCATTCATTGAACACTTTATTACTCGTCGAACACTCTGTTGCTGTTAATGTGAATACAGTTATGTGCTAAATGTTTCTGGTTGATGCAGGAAGTGATTGGAAGTACATGTATTTTCATTTCTATTTACAGGTCTATGTTGAAGCTGAATCGGTGAGTTTTACCTTCAACATTTTGATGCATTTTTTTTGTTATTTTCATTTATGGAGTAGCAATTTCTTCCTTAGAAATTTTGATTGCATAAATGGAATGGAAAGAACTGTTTTTTTCAATAAATTAATCAAATGTAATCTTGGCTTCTGAAAGCTACTCCATATCGATTTCCGATTCACTTGTTTTCTTTATGACGATTACCCATCAACAATGGAACATACACATCTTCGGATGTTTCCCTTTAATATGCAATCACTTAAAGACAATATAACTTATCCTTCCATTACTTAATTGTTATTGTTGTTTTTGTTATGTTGCACCGCCAAAGGTTTCACATCATAACTCGAGTAGTGTGAACAGATAACACGGCATGATATTAGTTAGTGTGCATGAAAGATTGGGAAATGGAGAAATAAAATTTTGTAAGACATCTGAAGAAAATATGTGAGTATGTTATGGATAAACAGTTTTTTAGAGCAGTGTGGTCAAGGAACTCTGGGGGCATCCTTTCACGTTTTACCTATTGTTTCCTTGGTTAACCATTCTGAGTTGCAGTTTCGCAGTTGCATTTTACGGAAATCCCTCTCGTCCTCAGTTGGTGGCTTTAGTCGCTCAAGTAAGCTGTTATTTTATTTTTAAAAAAATTTATTGTGTTGATGTAAGCTGGTGTGATTTATAAAATTAGAATCTGATCAATGACTTCATGAGACACAATTCTTTAGATGTGCATGTATTTCATTTGTGGAAACCTAGATTAGTTGCTTCATTTATTGGTAAATATAAATTTTACCAATAAGGTAATAAGGTAAAAGTGCTTTAAAATGTTTGTGAATATTACTTCTGTTTATGCTTCTACTTTTGTAATTTATAAGCAAAAGATTGAATCAGAAAAAACATCTCAATCTTACTTCTAGCATCTAAATATAAATTGCAAAAGTTGAAACATAAGCAGAAATAGTATTCACAAACAATAAAAAATACTTCTACCTTATTATAAACTAGGAAAGTCTTTACAAACACTCCAAAGCACTTCCACCATGGAAGTGTTTTCGACAAGCTCGCAAACACTCCCTAAGAAACAGGAGCCTGTCCTGGGTTTGCATATTCCTTTTAGCACAAAGTTACAGGACAAAGGAGTGTTTAGGGAGCAATATAGATTTCCATACCACCGAGGTTCGAGGAATAAGGATAGGGAACACAGCAGGAGCCATGCAAAAAAACTCATAGGCCTGATTAGGGCCTTGCGAGTTGGGCCAATTAGGTAAAAGAGATATTGCAGCTTCTTGATGTCTACTTCTGCCCTAAAAACGTTTCCATGGCTTTGTGTACGTTTATTGTTTTATGTCATCAGTATATGATGTTTCTTTGTTTTATACTCTTATATTTCTTAAAATGAATAACTTGAATGTACGATTCCTTGTAATTTTAAATCGCAGGAGGAGATAAGGAGTACCAGTGGTCAGGTTGAGCCTCCTGGAATGCATATGATATATCTTCCATTTTCTGATGATATAAGACCCATTGAAGAGGTAAAAGTATTTCTGTGACATTATTGAATTCTTTACAGAATCTAGCGTTTACTTTTAATGCTATGTGATCCGTTGCAGCTTCACACTGAAGCAAATCCAATTACTGCTAGAGCAACTGATGACCAAATAAAGAGTGTCTCTTCGTTGGTGAAGCGTGTAGACTTGAGACAATTTTCAGTTTGCCAGTTTGCTAACCCAGGTGAGTTCCGCTGAAGGCCTTAATCACAACCCCAAGAACTCTGTTGGTTGGACTGGGATTATGTTATGGATTTGGATCCATAAATGATAGGCTTCAGTAATTGAGATGGACCGGAAATTTGTCTTCACCAAAGTAATGTTACAAATCTCTACAATCATTTGTGAAATACATTGGTTATGAGTGTATATATACTTTTGTAGAATTGAAATCGTGAAATCCTGTAAGCTGTGACGACTTCTACACCTTTTCGATTGTGGACCACAATTAATCAAGATATAATCCACTAGTTTAAAGTTGTCGTCTTAAGTGTGCCAATCTCTTGCAGCCTTGCAGAGACACTATGCAGTGTTACAGGCTCTAGCATTGGATGAAGATGATATGCCTGACATCAGAGACGAAACTCTCCCAGATGAAGAAGGCATGGCCAGGTAACAATTGATGATTAACGGAATACATGTTATACTTGTTTTTCATCCGTCTGATTGAATTTGAATTAAAAATGTAAATAGTAGCTCATTCATTAGTGAAATCTGTGTGCTCTGCCATCTAAGCTCACCTTTGGATTGTCTTCTTTTTGTTGGGAAGACCGGGTATAGTTAAAGCATTAGAAGAATTCAAGCTCTCTGTCTACGGAGAAAATTATGAAGAGAATGATGTGGCTAGTGGAAAAACAAGTGAAGCATCCAAAAAAAGGAAAGCAATTGCTGATAACGCATCAAAAGAGTATGTAAATTATGACTGGACTGACCTTGCAGACAATGGAAAGGTGGGACAAATCATTCCTTTCTGTTGATTCTATTCCCCGAGCCAAAAGATTATTTATTGCCAAGATGAGATGCTTGATGAACTCTGAAGAGTTGAAGAAATTCTATTGTAGTCTTAATAAATCCTACAAATCTATTATTTGCAACATAATACATAGCAAAATGAGAATTTCAATTTGTGTCGAGTCAAAGAATGACTTATGTGGAGATCAAATAAATTTAAACAACAAGAGCATAAAAAAGATGTCTCGTTATGCACTTGATCTAGTGAGAAGTCAGTTCTCTCTCACCATGTCGATCCTAACCTGTGTAGCAAATGAGATGTTGAACGTTTTGCGTGTAGAATATTTTACACCGCCACTAAACAAACCTTTGGAATTATTTTTGAAAAGCAGTAGGATAAGGTGTGGCATGTGGTGACTTACATTTCTGCTCTTCTCCGTTCTTGCCTCATCTATAATTAGCTATGGAGTACTTCTGGAACAGAACTAGGATTGTAATTATTCCTCATTTGGTTTGCTACCATGTTTGGCAGTTGAAGGAGCTGACTGTTTCGGAGTTGAAGTACTACCTGAATGTGAATAACCTTCCAGTCACTGGGAAAAAGGAAGCTCTCATTAGCAGAATCTTGACCCATATGGGTAAATGAATGCTGTAAATTATTATCATGCTTTTTGTTGCTTCACTTGAGCTCGCTCTTTAGAATGAACGTTATCTTTTTGCATATTCATTTTAACGTGTGATATCTCTTAACTTATTTTAGTAGAAGCCGGGTCGGACCGCCAAATAGAACTATCAAATATAGGATTATATAAACTCTAGAACCGAAAACCAAAGTAAAATTGAATGAAACTGAACCGAATTGGAAACTTTAAATGCCCCTAATGTTGGGGATTGAACATGCCTACTTTGCTGGTGTAGCTACTCGGATTATTTAAAAATACAATTTCCCTGTCCTTTATTCTACCCCATTATGTTGCGCGATAAATATTTTGCTCTCTTAGGAGAAAAAAGAAATAATCGTACCTAACCATTTTACTGAGTTAAGGAGTTAATTTGTTATTGAGGTTCGAATCTGAAATATTGTCACAGATTTGGAACCTTGTATGTTTTAATTCATTGATCCATCATTTATATATAAAATATATGTAAATAGTTACATATATATATATATATA
>KQ991238.1:0-10259 GCA_001598015.1 Dorcoceras hygrometricum | reverse complement strand
CTTTACGAAACCGGTCGGAGCCAGGCACGAGTTGCCAGCAAGGTAGTCACCTAAACATCCTATGAATGTCATAGAATTATGTATTATATCGTATTGATCGTCTCCCGGCACCTGTTTTTCTGTTCTTCCGCTGCCTCACCGGGGGGCGTGATCCGGATCCCAACACAATCTAACCAATATGATGCAATTAAAAATTGCAAAATATGATTTTGATTGTAAAATATAATTTTATAATTAAATATGATTTTTTTGATCAAATTGTTTAATTGCATCATATTGGGCCAAAAACAATTTTGGGCCCAAAATCTCAAAAATTTCAAAATCGACCAAAATCGGCCCGATATCGAATATCGGCCCGAAACTTCACGGGCTGCCCGGGACAGGCCCGAACTTAACCTAGAAGAAAAATAGCCGTCGCATCGCTGCAGGGAATACGTCGGACGACGACCGCACGGCGGCGGCCGCCGCCACATAGCGCGCGGCACAAGGCCCGCGCGCTGCCGCGCCAAGCGCGGCGCACGTAGCGTCCAGCAACTCGCGGCCGTCGACCAGCCTCCTCGCGCGACCAGCGGCAAGAATGTGGCGCAACCAATTGGCCGGCATTCTACGATCGCGCGGCTAGCGCGCGACCTCAGGCACGACATCATCGCGCCATGCACGGCGCCTGGATGGCGCATGCTCCGCCCATTGATCGTGCCATCATGCGCGAGGGCGGCGCCCATCTCTCGGCCGCCTTGCACGGCCAGCGCGCAACGAAGCACGCACGGATGCTGGCCGCAGCCGAACACCATGCACGGCCAGCGCGCATGGTGTCGCGCGCGCTATTGCGCGTGCGATGGGCCGCCGCGCGCGGCGGCGTCCGGTCGATAGAATTTTTTTTTTGTGTTTCTTCGATTCAAATTCGAGATTCAGATGCAATCGTGGCAACAATTGTATTGAAGGATCCGAGCCAAAGCTCTGATACCACTGTTGGGAAGCGGTGGCGGATCCGGATCCCGTCTCCCAGCGGCGCAGCGGAAGTTTAAAATTCGCGCCGGGAAACGTTCAATACAATAAAGGAAATCTACAAACATTCATAGGGTGTTCGTAGATGATTACCTTGCATGCGTCTAGGCGCCTGGCTCCGACCAGTTTCACGAGGAAACCGGCACTTCAAACTGTAGGCGGCGGTAGATCCTCCAATCAGGTTCATGACCAGATTCAATCTTCCTCCGTCAATCTGCACTAGAAGACTTGACGGATTTGTCACGGACGGAATCACCTCGAAAAGCTGATCGGAACAAGTCCGACCACCCTATGGACGACGGCGACGCGGCGGCGCTACGACGGAGGAGCGGCGGCCGTGAGGTGGAGAAGAGGAGGGGCGGCCGAGAGCTATAGGTCTAGGGTTATGAGATTTAGTTATGTCATAATGAAGCCCTAAGTCTCCTTTAATAAGACTAGTAATGAACTTGGACCGGCCCAACGAGCCCGGGTCCAAATGACGATATTCATCACTGCGACTTCGTTACAACTCCGATCGCCGATCAGATCGGACCGATCGACTCAGTTTCCAAAACTGAATATTATGAATTGAAAAACCATTTTTCAGAACCCCAGTGCAAAATGACCGTTTTGCCCCTCAACAGCGGGAAATCATGATTTGACCCCTGTTGACTTTTAGGAAGTCGAACTTCAAAAATCCTCCTCCTATGCTCAACACATTGAGCTCAGTTTCCGTGCGGCAATCTTGAATCCAGTACTTGTGTGACCCTCAATGGTTCAGGGATACAGCTAGCCGTGGGCCCACAAACATTGTGGCTCCGAAATCACAATTTCGTACTTGCCCAACGGATCATGGTAAAGCGCCTAGCAACATCGCCCCATGATCCCCTAGGTATCACTGATAGTGCCTGAAAGAACCAGTCGGTCGTGGTTAGCGTATAGTACGGTCCTTTCAATCCATATATCCCGATCAGATCAACGACCATTGGTAAATCGAGAGTCGCTAAAGATCCAATAGCTATGCATACATCTTGGAGATCGAATAGTGACATCGTGAGTGTAACTAGGTAAAACCATTTACCTAAAACACTTCTAGTACTCTGGCCAGAGATTTATACACTATTATCCCCTCAGATAGCATAGGATATCCACGCATGTAAGCGAGCGGTGAATCCTCGACAACAAAGCATCGACTCCTACATGTATCGGGACCTCACCCAATCCCGCCGCCAAATCACCCCAAGTGAGTCGGCAAACGGGTCAAAGTGAGATGCCTATCATGTAGAGTCTCAATGACGTTTCGAGTCGTGAGGACTAATCAGTACAACCAAGACCTCGGACTTATCCACTCGACAAATGGTAACCACTTGGAAAGTCCGAACGAGGGTAGTTCGATAGATCACCAGGTCACTATCTATCTGCATGCTCAGAACATCACAATGTTCCCTACCAATGAAACATGGTACTTCGCATCGCAGATACTAGTCTCAAGCTCGGGCGGCCTTATCCTCATTTTTACGGCCCAATCGACTAGGAACTAATTCAAAATATACAGTGACTATTAGATGTGTTTCATGATAACCGTCATACCCACTATCACATCTAACATACACTATGGTGCATTCTAGGTCTTTATCCAACACAATTGTTAACATTATATAAACATAATGAAGATAAAGAATGCCATAAAAAATGCGAATATCATATATAAAGACTGTCATATACAAGAGTCTATAAACCCACACGCCACAAGTTGGCTAGTTGGGCATCTACTCTAACATCATTTTGACGGCCCAATCGACTAGGAACGAGTTAGAATACACAGTGACTATTAGATGTGTTTCATGATAGCCATCATATCCACTATCACATCTAACATACACTATGGTGCATTCTAGGTCTTTATCCAACACAATTGTTAACATTAAAATAAAAACGATGATAAAAAATGTCATAAAATGTGAATTTCATAAACAACGATTGTTTTACACAAAGAGTAATCAAAAGCCCACATGCCACAAGTTGTCTAGTTGGGCACCTACTCTAACAATCTCCCACTTGCTCTAAAGCCAACTACTCATAATGCTTAATCCCATTGCTTCACGATGTTGTTCAAACAACGGGCCTGGAAACGGCTTTGTAAGTGGATCAGCAATGTTGTCTATAGAGACGACTCTCTCAACTGCAATGTCACCTCTTCCCAATATCCTGGATTATGTGGTATTTCCTTAGGATGTGTTTGGATCTTTGGTGAGACCTAGGCTCCTTTGCTTGTGCAACGGCACCTGTGTTGTCACAGTACACTGGGACTGGACCAACTCCTTCGGGAATTATGCCCAAATCTTGAAAGAAATTCCTCATCCAAAGCGCCTTTTTAGCAGCAGCTGATGTTGCGATGTACTCAGCCTCAGTGAATCCGCGATGGTGTCCTGCTTGGAACTCTTTTAAGAGACAGCACCTCCATTGAGCATGAATACCAATCCAGAGGTTAACTTCGAGTCATCCACATTGCATTGGAAGCTAGAATTAGTGTAACCTTCCAATTTCAGTTCACCACCCCCATAGACCATGAACATATTATTAGTCCTTCGTAAGTACTTAAGAATATCTTTCACAGCCTTCCAATGCATTTGGCCGGGGTTGGCTTGGTAACGGCTCGTGACACTCAAAGCATAAGTGACATCCGGTCTGGTCGAGATCATGCCATACATAATACTACCTATTGCCGAAGCATGTGACAGAGACAGCACCTCCATTGAGCATGAATACCAATCCAGAGGTTAACTTCGAGTCATCCACATTGCATTGGAAGCTAGAATTAGTGTAACCTTCCAATTTCAGTTCACCACCCCCATAGACCATGAACATATTATTAGTCCTTCGTAAGTACTTAAGAATATCTTTCACAGCCTTCCAATGCATTTGGCCGGGGTTGGCTTGGTAACGGCTCGTGACACTCAAAGCATAAGTGACATCCGGTCTGGTCGAGATCATGCCATACATAATACTACCTATTGCCGAAGCATGTGACACACGTGTCATAATCTCTATCTCTGTATCAGTCTTTGGACACATAGACTTAGATAGAGTGATCCCGTGGCACATAGGTAGGTGTCCTCTCCTGGAATCTTCCATAGAGAACCTCTTAAGTATGGTATCGATGTAGGTCGCTTGAGTGAGTCCGAGCATCCTTTTCTATCTATCCCTATAGATCTGAATTCCAAGAACATAGGACGCTTCACCCAGGTCCTTCATCGAAAATCTGCCAGATAACCATGCTTTAGTTGATTGCAACATTCCTATATCATTCCCAATGAGTAGGATGTCATCAACATAAAGTACCAGGAATGTCAAAGCATCATTGAATACCCTCTTGTACACGCACGGCTCCTCAGGATTCTTGATGAAACCAAATTCTTTAATTGTTTCATCGAATCTCAAGTTCCAACTTATCGATACTTGCTTGAGACCGTAGATCGATCTCTGAAGTTTGCATACTTTATGCTCACTTCCTACAGATGTGAAGTCCTCAGGCTGTGTCATAAATATCTCTTCCTTAATGTTTCTGTTATTGAACGCAGTCTTCACATCCATTTGCCATATCTCATAGTCGTACCATGCAGCTTTGCAAATCAAGATTCTAATTGACTTGAACATTGCGACTGGGAAAAATTTTCATCATAGTCAACACCTTGTCTTTGAGTGTAACCTTTTGCAACCAATCGTGCCTTGTAGGTCAGTACCTTACCATCAGGCCCAAGATTTCTCTTGTATATCCAGTTACACCCAATAAGAACTCTTCCTTCAGGAGGATTTACAAGAGTCTAGACTTGATTCGGATGCATTGAGTATATCTTAGATTGCATTGTTTCAAGCCATAAATCAGAATTAACATCGGAAATTGCTTCCTTGAAGGTTCTTGGATCACATCCAATATTTGGATCAGTTGGATCCTTTTCAAGTAGGAAACCATATTTTTCAGGAGCCCTAGGAGCTCTTTCAGACCTTTTAGGTTCGTGCACTTTATGGATGGATCGGTTCTTGAGGTGTGGGAGGTTCACTTGGTACTTCAGTTGGCTCTCGAACTTCTTCGAGTTCTACTATTTTGCCTTTTCTATATAGCAGAAATTCCTTCTCAAGGAAGGTGGCATTCCTAGAAACAAACACTTTTATTTCATTAGGATAGTAGAAATAGTATCCAATTGAATTCTTTGCATACCCAATGAAGTAGCATAAGTTGGATCTATTATCCAGCTTATCTCCCACTGTCTGCTTCACGTAAGCAGGACATTCCCAAATCCTCAAGTACGAGCATTAGGAGGTTTTCCCATCCATATCTCATATGGAGTTTTATTCACTGCCTTGGTGTGAACATTTTTCAACAACATTACCGCCGTTTCAAGCGCATAGCCCCAAAACGAGGCAGAAAGTTCAGTAAAGCTCATCATAGTTCGAACCATGTCTAACAGGGTTCGATTATGACGCTATGATACACAATTGAGTTGTGGTATGACCGAAGGGGTACACTGAGAGAGAATCACATTCTCTTTCAGTTAATCTTGAAACTCGGCACTTAAATATTCTCCACCTCGATCAGATCTAAGTGCTTTAATACTTTTACTCAATTGATTTTCTACTTTCGCCTTGAACTCTTTGAACTTTTCAAAGGATTCAGACTTGTGCTTCTTTAATTACAAGTACCCATACCTAGAGTAATCATCGGTAAAGGTGATGAAGTAGGTGTAGCCGAACTTAGTACTAATTCTAAGTGGGCCGCACACATCAGTGTGGATCAAGACCAACACACCTTGAGCACGTTCAGGCTTGCCCTTGAAGGGAAACTTGGTCATTTTACCTTTTAGACAGGATTAACAAGTAGTAAAATAATCGATGTCTGACATTTCAAACATTCCATCTCCCACTAGCTTGTGCATCCTTCTTAAAAAAAATGTGACCTAGCCTAGATCGTTTTTCGCGTTCCCCAATTTAAAATAATCGATGTCTGACATTTCAAACATTCCATCTCCCACTAGCTTGTGCATCCTTCTTAAAAAAATGTGACCTAGCCTAGATCGTTTTCGCGTTCCCCAATTCCAATTAAACATTCATTCTTGTAAATATTGCAAATCGAATTAGAAAAATGACAAGAATATTCATCACTATCAAGCATAGAAATGGAAACAATGTTCTTTATTAATTCGGGAACATATAAAACATCTTTCAATAACAACTTATAATTTGAAGAAAGAAATAAATATACATCTCCTATTGTTTCGACAGCTACCCTTGTTCCGTTACCAAGCCTCAAGTGTGTCTCACCCTCCCTAAGACATCAACTTCTTTTCATTACCCGCAAGTCATTGCAGATATGAGATCCACATCCGGTATCAAGTACCCAAGAAGTAGAATTAAGAGACATGTTTATTTCAATGTAGAATATACCTTTTGCAGTTCGCAACTGCTCGAGATAATCTCGACAGTTCCTCCTCCAATACCCAGGCTGGTGGCAGTGGTGGAAAACATCCTCAGTTTTTTCGGGCTTGGAAGCCTTTGTGTTGGGTCTGTTTCTACAGATCAGAATCTAAGCTTTGATTCACACAAAATCTGCTACTATTGTACTAACGCTCTACATGACATGCGCAGCTTGCTAAGACTGGAGTAGACGTGAAGATATCCAAACTGGAACAGTGAGGGGACGCCTGTGCTGTACTGGTCGAAGATATCTAGCTGGAACAGTAAGGGGACACCCAACCTGGTACAACAGTTTACTTCCAGAAGTGCAGGGAACACCAAGCTGGTTCACCGGCTTGGAGTAGGAGCGGCATGAAGATCAAGCACAGAGAATGAAGAGCAGAGTTGAAGCGCAGAATGTTGAAGTGTAAAATAGCTCAAGAACAGATCAAACGCAGCGTACAAGAGCAGTGATTGAGTGCGAAGCCAACGCAATTTTGGAGGCCTAAACGAAGGCCAAAAAGCGGCTTAGGTTACGACGTAGTAGTGAGTCTTACTCGTCGGACCATTTCTTTGGGGATAGCACTGGTCTCATGTGAAAATATGCAGGTTCATCCCGAACCTTGCATATCCTCATACTTGGGTCCCCAGCCGGATTATGAGCCTGCAACGGAAGCGAGCTGGTACAGAGGCAAGCTGGTTAAGGTCAAACCAGCTCAGCAAGAGCAGATAAGAAGTGAACCGAACCAGTTCAACAATCAAGCTCGAACAAGACTAGCTCTGTGGAGAACTGAACGGTGAACAGGCTGTCAAGCTAGTTAAAGTGAAACCAGCTCAGATAGCATGGCAGATGCTATCAAATCTACAAGCAAGAATATTTGAGTACAATTCTATACGACAAACACTGTTTAGTATTCAAATCGACTTGCTTGTATTGTCTTCTCAGAACAGTGCTCACGTGATTAAAGTGAAGAAAAGGTTGCGATGTATTTATTGATAAAGGACTCAAAGTACAACAGTGTCAGAAGACCTTTCAACGTCTAATACTTTGTGTCCAACGGACAAATCTCTACGTCAGACTATAAAACAGAGCACAAGCAGCTGAATGAAGTAGAGCTGAGAAGAGCCAAGTCGAAACAGTGTTGTGCGAACCAAAATGTAAACATCAGAAGAACGTACAACACTGAACCTGGGAAGACAATGAAAAATTAGCTCGCACAGGAGCACTTCCTAGTGTGTGAGATTTAATACTTGAGAGATTGAGCATACACTGTAAATCTCACACATGATTCACTCACATATACTTTTAGAGATCTGATTAGATTAGCTGAGTGCATCAAGTCAAGCGACTTCCATTGTAGTCTTTGGACAGAGACGTTAAACAAGTCTAGTTGTCTTTCACATTGAGACGTTAAAGAAGTGTGTGTAGCCTTTCTCACTGAGGCGTTAAAGAAGTGTTGTTAGTCACACAACTTGTGGGCTTATTGTGAGGTGGTTGGTGTTAGGAGTTCTTGCTGCTGCGGGTCGTAGGAGTGGGTTGCAGCGAGGGTCATTGTAATCAAAGTCTTCTAGTGGATCCTTCTCGTTGCGGAAGAAGGGGAGATGTAGGAGAGTTTGCTCCGAACATCCTCAAAAAAATCAACGTATTTTATTCACATCTTTCAGTACTTACATTCATACACATTGTATATTTATAACTGTGCATAAAATTGTTTAAATGGCTTTCGAATTTAAGAGTTCAGGTTGAGTTATTTCCGCATGATTTTACTTCATTACTCAATCTGTATCTTGGTGCACAAGTATTCAAGTAAACTGAGCTATTTCAGCTCTGGTTATAAATAACTAGATCGCTCGACTTTGTATCGAGATTGTTTCAGTATCCTGCTGAAACTAGTATGAATAGTGCTCGCTCTTTTACTGAGCTGATTTCAACAACCAGCTGAAACCAGCTTAGTTATTGCGATCCGGTTTCAGCATCCAGTTGGATCCTGCGTCTTTCACGCGTTCCGGTTATTCCCTCTAAGTGCCGGTTATTAACTAAATAACTTCCGCATACATACTGACAGATGGCAAAAATCGATCCTAACAAGTGGTATCAGAGCATGTTGTTCTTGAATAGTGTATTTTAATTTCGAACAATGTTTTAAACAGTTTTAAAATCATGTCTGCTCTTATAGTCATTCGAAAGCTTGTCTGTGCTACAAAATTTTTAAGATTTTCAAAACTCATTGCGTATAGATAGGGGGAGGAATGTCTATTGAATTGCAGAGCGATTCCTCGAAAGGAAAGAGCGGCAACATCTCTTCCGACGAGCTGACAGATTGCACGAGATCAGTGGACGCCAAGATCTCTAGGACTGGGCGAGGCCAAGCCTTAAGGAAAAATGGAAGAGATTCTGTGGATTAAATCTTCTATTGATCCTCTGGTCTATACAAATGAGAGATTTTGAGTAGCATAGATTTTTGTCTTCAAATCTCATGCATACATATGTTTTCGACAAACTGTCTTCCTGTGTATAATGTTTTTATTTCAAAAACAAAATTACCCCATGATCTGTTGAGGGGGAGTTTTGTTTTAATATTAAGGGGGAGACAATATTTCAAACCCTTTTTGATTCCCACAAAAAGGGGGAGAAATATTTTCAAGCATAAACATACCTGCATATGTTTATCCAGATTTTGTGTAAATCAAAAAGGGTGAGATTGTTGGGTCTGTTTCTACAGATCAGAATCTAAGTTTTGATTCATATAAAAATCTGTTACTATTGTACTAACGCTCTACATGACATGCGCAGCTTGCTAAGACTTGAGTAGACATGAAGATATCCAAACTGGAATAGTGAGGGGACGCCTGAGCTGGACTGGTCGAAGATATCTACCTGGAAAAGTAAGGGGACGCCCAAGCTGGTACAACAGTTTACTTCCAAAAGTGCAGGGAACACCAAGCTGGTTCACCGGCTTGGAGTAGTAGCAGCACGAAGATCAAGCGCAGAGAATGAAGAGCAGAGTTGAAGCGCAGAATGTTGAAGTGCAGAACAGCTCAAGCACAGATCAAGTGCAGCGTACAAGAGCAGTTATTGAGTGCGAAGCCAACGTGATTTCGGAGGCCTAAACGAAGGGCAAAAAGCGGCTTAGGTCACGATGTCGTAGTGAGTCTTACTCGTCGGACCGTTTTGGAGGGGATAACACTGGTCTCATGTGAAAATATGCAAGTTCATCCCGAACCTTGCATATCCTCATACTTGGGTCCCCAGCCGGGATTATGAGCCAGAAACGGAAGCGATCTGATACAGAGGCAATGTCAGGCCCCGTGCTAATTAACAAGGATTAATAGCACAATTTAAGCACATAAACGCGGAAGAATAAAATAGGGCTAAAAATTTTCGAAATAAAGTTGGGCCTGAACTGTTGGGATCCGGATCACGCCCCCCGGCGAGGCAGCGGAAGAACAGAAATTACATGTCCGAGAGACGATCAATACGATATAATACAAAAATTATGACATTCATAGGGTGTTCAAAACACTACCTTGCTGGCAACTCGTGCCTGGCTCCGAACGGTTTCGTAAAGAAACCGGCACTTCATGGTAGACTGCGGTAGTTAACGCCAATCAGGTCCATGACCGGAGACTAGGTTCCTTCGTCAGCCTGCACTAGAAGAGCTGACGAGATCTGCATGGACGGATTCTCCTCGTCAAATTTGGCCGGAACAAATTCCGGCGAAGAGGAGGAGGCGGCGGCGGCTCTTTTGAGAGAGAGGAGGGGCGGCTATTGATTAGGGTTAGGGTTAATAGTTTTGTCTAGTGTGTTATAATTGAAGTTAAGT
>KQ991227.1:8291-18713 GCA_001598015.1 Dorcoceras hygrometricum | reverse complement strand
TCCCGGTAAAATTTTTGTTCTTCCACTGCCTGCCGGGGTGCGGATCCGGACCAATCCCAACAATATATATATGTATGTATATATATGTATGTATATATTTATATATATATCACGACTTTGAGCAATTTATTTTTGACTCTAATTAAGTCGAAGGCTGCTAAGTTTTGTCATCACCAAAAATGGGGAAATTGTTAAGATAAATTTATAAGTTTTGGTGATAACAAAAACAAGATAAAGAACTGAACATTAAGCTATCAGATTTGGCGTAATAGGGTTCTATCAGATTAAGATCGGGGGCTCAGATCCGTTCAGATTTGATTAAGGCGTATTCAGATCAGATCAGAGGATATAAGATCAGAGTATTTTAGAACAGTTCAGAGGCCTTCATGACGATATCAGTTTAGAGGGTTCAGAACAGTTCAGATCAGAGCTTATCAGATTTGGATATTCGGGCAATTTCAATTATCGAGTTAAGTATTTCAGAATAGAGCTTATGAGGTTTTGTACAGAGGCTTCGTTTCAGATCCAAGAGATTTTTAACAGTATATATAACGGGGAAGATAACTTATCAGATCAGATGAGAGCATTCAGATCAGGTTATATATCATTTTCAGTTCAGAGGTTATTTGTTCAGATTTCATAAACGAAGATTCAGATCAGAACAAGGTATTTCACATATGAATAGAGATAAGAGCTGACGTTACTTGAAAAAGGATAGAACTCAGATCTGACAGTTATACAGTTATAAAGAAAAGTAAAGCTTATATATTTGAGAGCAGATTTCAGATCTCAGTGCCGAAACAAATTTGAGCTTAAGATTTCATCAGATATTCATTCCAAAGGATTCAACGATCAAGATTCAATCGTATAAAGCCTGTTAGACAAAGTGGATGAAAGAGAATCAGTTCAGAGCTATTTGGAGAATACTTTGCAGGACGCAGAGTTGATCTATTCGATGTTTACCTATTTTGGGTGTTAAAGTCAACAAAGCTCTGAAAACTTTAGACAGACATTTGCATAGCATTAATGGAGCATTTAATGCATTGATACGATGAAGATATGCAAACATGGTTTGTGTCTACTGGCTCATTTATGAACGTTGAGGATGGAGATGTATAAATAGCTGAAGATTTCAAACAAAGAAGCTCTCCCAGAAGTTTTACTCCCTCAAGCTCTCTGCAAAACTACAAGCTTGGTGACTCTCAAAATCGCACTCGCACAAAAATATTTTGAGTCCCAGTCTTGAACATCTCGAAGAACACTCGTTCAGTTCATATTAGAAAAATCTTTGAGATATCTTTTGGTTTACATTTGTAAACAAATTTCATTGTAAAGAAACCAGAAGATTTACAGAACTCTATTGTATTGCATTCATTGTAAAATCATATTAGTGTTTTTAACGAACGTGCTTTCTGAAGCAGTTCGAAAATTCATTTGATTGTAATCAACAGTGGTATCTGCGTAGATTGTGGTTGCTAGGAGTTCACTTGTAGCGTGGCTTGAGTTATCAGGTGTCTACAAAAGTTGTACGCATCAAATCTTCTAGTGGAACCTTCCTGAAAAGGAAGAAGGGGAGACGTAAGATCTTCAGATCCGAACTTCCACAAACAAACTCTCAACTCTATCTTTTACTTACTTGCATCGTAATTATTGTTAACTGTTCACTGTTTAATCGCTTTCTTTCCGCACAATACTTGTTAACAAAGAAAACAAATTTGGACTGAGAGCCTCATATCTGGTCACTAAGATCTGAGTTACGCGAGTCTTGTAAAAACAGTTTTAAGGTTTCGAAAAATAAAAATCGGAGGAGTTCATTCAACCCCCCCCCTTCTGAACTACTAAGCTTATTTTAACTATATTTTCGATTCCATTGATCCTATCAGAATGACCATCCGATTTAAAAAGAAATTTGAAAAGAAGTGATCTCACATTTGATTTTACTGCACCAGCACGGACATATTAGTTCAAACACATTGATAAGATCTGACTAAATTTGCCCCTAAGCTGTATCAGATTAGCACGGACCTGATCTGCTTGGAGATATTCAGTAGACTTTTATTCTTATCTGTTTTAACTTCTTTGTTCCCCCTGAATAGATGCTCACGGAACATAATTAAGACATATCTAAGAGACTTAAAATATTTATAAAATAAGAAAACTTAGTGTCCGGTAGAGGTTTCGTGAAAATATTAGCTACTTGCTGATCTGTTGTAACATGCTCCACCCGAACGTCCTTTTTCAGCACATGGTCTCTAATGAAATGATGTTTTATGTCAATATGCTTGGTCTGTGAATGCAGCAGGATTTTGATTGATGGCAATTGCAATTGTGTTGTCGCAGAAGATGGGTGCTTCAGCTGCATCAATGCCGTAGTCCCTAAGATGTTGTTGAATCCATAAGATCTGAGCACAGCAGCTCCCAACTGCTAGATACCCTGTCTCAGCTGTGGATGTCACAGTTGATTTCTACTTCTTGCTAAACCAGTAAATTAATCTGTCACCCAATAATTGACAAGTTCCATTCGTGCTACCCCGATCAATCTAACAACCTGTGTAATATGCATCTGAGTAACCAATTAAATTGAAACTTGAGTCTTTGGGATACCAAAGACCCACATTCTGAGTTCCTTTTAAATACTTCAAAATATGTTTAAAAGCTATGAAACATGATTGTTTTGGATCATCTTGGAAACATGCACACATACAGACTGCAAACATAATGTCTGGTCTGCTGGTTGTTAGATACAGAAGTGATCCAATCATCCCATGATACAAAGTTACCTCTATGGCAGTACCAACTTCATCTTTGTCCAGCTTGATTGAAGAACTCATCGGAGTAGCTGTTGAAGAGCATTTTTCCATCCCGAACTTCTTCAGAAGTTCCATTGTTTACTTTGATTGATTGATGAAGATTCCATCTTCAAGCTGCTTCACTTGTAATCCAAGGGAAAATGTTAGCTCCCCATCATATTCATCTGATTTATCCTGCATCAGCTTGGAAAATTTTTCACACAGCTTAGGATTAGTCGAACCAAAGATAATGTCATTCACGTAAATTTGGAGCAGTAAGACATGATTATTCTTAACAAATTTGAATAAGGTCTCATCTACTGAGCCAATAACAAAATCATGATCAATCCAAAATTTGGAAAAATTATCATATCAAGCTCTTAGTGCTTGTTTCAGACCATACAGAGATTTATCCAGTTTATATACATAATATGGTCTGGTATGATCTACGAAGCCAGGATGTTGTGCAACATACACTTCCTTATTTAGGATGCCATTTAAGAATGCACTTTTAACGTCCATTTGGAAGAATTTAAAGTTTTTAAAAGCAACACATGAAATAAATATGCGAATAGCTTCTAATCTGGCTACTGTGCGAAAGATTCATAAAAGTATATCCCTTCTTCTTGTCTGTAACCTTGAGCCAAAAATCTATCTTTATTTCTTACAACGTTTCCATTTTCATCTATTTTGTTCCTAAAGACCCATTTAGTGCATATTTTGTTCTGATTGGTTGGTCTAGAAACTAAATTCCATACTTTGATACGTTCAAACTGACCAAGTTCTTTTTGCATTGCTTCTATCCAGCTTGGGTCAGCTAAGACCTCATCTATCTTCTTAGGTTCTATATACGAGATGAATGCAGAGTTAAAATATTCTTATATCATCTGGCCTCATGTCCTAAGAGGTGCAGAAGGGTTACCGATGACCAGCTCGGGTGGATGATTCTTATTCCATCGAAAACCAGGTCCGTAAGAGATTGCTGTGATTTGATCTTGTTCCCCCTGCTCTTGCTGGTCTTATTGGATATCCCCTGCTGTAACAGCTTGTAATTCCTCAACTAGATCAGCATGGACGTCTTCTGCTAGATCTTCTTGGGCGCCTTCTACTGGATCATCTTGGGCTTCTTTTGTTGGGTCAGCTAGAATGCCTTCTACTGGATCAGCTTGGGCGTCTTCTGCTGGTGACATGTATCTCATCATCACTCGATTCAACAAGGTTATTAGATTCTAGTTTGTTTCTGATATCATGAATAGACGCAATAGAATTTGAAGAAAAACTAGACTCAACAAATTTAACATGTATTGACTCTTCAATTGTCAGCGTTCTGTTGTTAAAAACACGATAAGATTTGCTGACAGCTGAATAACCAATAAAAATTCCATGTCAACATGCATCAAAAGTAGTTAAATGCATTTTACGATTATTATGAATGTAACATCGACAACCAAAAACTTTAAAATATGCAATGTTTGGTATTTTGCTATTCTAGATTTCACACGGTGTCTTGCACCATTTCTTGTTAATCATAGATCTGTTCTATGTATAGCATGCAGGTTTAACGCTGCAGCCCAAAACTTTTGAGAAATCCCAAAATCAGCAAGCATAGTTCTCGTGGCTTCTTTTAAGTACGATTACGACGCTCAGCGAGCCCGTTTTGTCGAGGTGTTCTAGCCGCAGATAACTCATTCCTGATTCCTTTATGTTCAAGATAGGAGGATAATTTTCGATTTAAAAACTCAGTGCCACGATCAGTGAGGACTAGAAATTATCGAAATCTGAGAAGGGATTAACCAAGAGAGTTTAACTTCGTGCTGGTTGGAGTTTGTGTCACGAGCTGGTCCGACAGGAGCACGATCTGGTTTCGGCGTATGAGTACCTGAGCTGGTACAGTGTAGAGATCCCAGCTGGATGTGTGTTGCTTGCTGTACCTGAGTTGATCCGTTGAACGTTGTGCTGGTTGCATAGCAGTGTACTCCCTGAGCTGTTTTATGTGCCTGAGCTGGTACATAGTAGAGAGGTCTGAGCTGGTACAGTAAGTAAAGTCTGAGCTGGTTTGATTTTCACTGTAGCTTTGATCGGGAGCATAAATATAAGTGTTGACCAACACTTAGCGAATTTTTCAGCACACATGTCATACCTTATCTTCTCCTGTATACTATCGACTCTTATTTTCAAACCCTCGTGTCTACTATTCACCGAGAGCTTTTTCTCTCGATTTTCGTAGATTTACCGATCAGATTTGAGTTAGGGTACCTCGATTTGAAATCCCTCTTTGAGTCGAACGTTCTCATACCAATTTGGAATGAGAGAGAGGACCAGACGATAAATCGATTGAGGAATTGCGTGAACATGTTTTGCTATTTGCGATCGATTTGAGCTCCGGTTCAGGTAACCGTGTCCTGATAGCTATAGTAACTGCTCCTAGCTTTTATATTAGAGCTGGATAGTGCTCTGCAGATTTAGGATAGCTGATTTAGGATAGCTGATTTAGGCTACAAGGCTTTAGGCCATAAGCTGAATGAGCTTCGATATGAGCTGATTGTTAGATATCTTGGCAGATTAGAGCTTTCTTGTGGTTTTTGCCTTGATTTTCCCGACCGAAGACTTGAGCTAAGCTAGGAAGCGTATTCTGCCGTTAAAGCTGTAAGAGATTCTGTGGTAATTGTAGCTTAGAAGCGAATGTACGAATTGAGCTTATATTAACAGCATTGATATCAACATGAGAATATTTCCAGCGTGATTGAGCTGTTGTGATTATGTGCTAACTAGTTGTTTAGTTGTGCTGGTTGATGATGACTTTCTGTTATTATCTGCTTATGTATTTAAATTGTATGCATTGTTTTGTGAGCATGATTCTATCTTGCATTCATTAATATCATATTGAGCATGTTACTTTGAGAACCGATGAACACTGATTCGTGATTTGCCGGCTGAGTCGTCGTGCTGAGAATCCAGTGTTGTCGTTGTGTCATGATAGCCAGCTGAGTCGCTGTGGTCTGGATTCTGATGAATTATTGAGATTATTGCACAGCTGAGTCGTTGTTCCTTGCTTACCGATGATTCTTGATAGCCCTCATGCATCGCATGTTTGAAATATTGCATGTCTTATATGATTGCTGATTTATCCATGCTCTTCGTACTGATTTTTGACCTCGTTTTCTTTCCCTTTTTGGGGCTGCTTTGGTCTGTGTTGGTCTTTGCAGGTTCTTCAGATAATCCAGCTGGACTGAGTGGAGCGTCGGCTGGTAGATCCCCATTTTGAGTCTCAGTAATATATTATGTATTGAACTATTGAACCAGGGGATGCTCTGCATGACTAATGTATTTGGGGGATCTATATTTATTGTAATATTTGTATTCATGTTGCTGCTATTGCTGTTTTGTGGATTTTGAGTAAAATCCGCATTTTGAGTATGATTGTATTTCAAATAATATTGCAGTTCAGGCCCAAAAGAAAATTTTAGCCCATATTTTATGCTTTCGCGTAGTTTTGGTTAATTGAGTAATTAATCTCTGATTTAGAGCATCGGGTCTGACACGATCACTCCTAATGCGGTCGATAGAAGAAGATTTCTCATTTTGAAGTCGATTTAAAACATTTATCAGCTGGTCCGCGGTCCGATATTTTGATTTCAAAAATATTACCCAGGTAAACCTAGAGTAATCATCGAAAATTATTAGGGTGTACTTCATTACCCCTAAGCTGGTTACCTGTACAGGGCCAAATAGGTCCATGTCCAATAGCTCCAAGCTTCGGGAAGAAGAGTTACAACCGTTGTTCAGAAAAGTATACCTGAGTTGCTTTCCAAACTGACATGTTGAACAAAATTTATCTTTTGTAAAATCAATTTTGGCAGATTGATGACCAAATCTTGCTTACACAGACTGGATATAGTTTTAAAATTTGTATGATTCATGCGTTTATGCCACAACCATGCTTTAGAAGAATCAGCACACCAAATATGTAGGTTCAGTTACCATCTGATCTGACCAATTCACTTTGTAAGTATTGCCCGATCTGTGTCCTGTTAGAACAGTCATACCAGTTGGGTTCTGAACTGTGCGTGTAATTGTGAAAATTTACCACATAATCATTATCACACAATTGAATAATGCTAATCAGATTATAGCAAAGATTTTCAACAAAGAAGCACGTCTTTAATTATAACATTACCATGGACAATATTACCCTTGCCCACGGTTTCACCTGTTGAGTTATCGCCGAAGACTATTTTTGGTCCTTTGGTGTATTTGATGTCTGAAAGCAATTTGTGATTACCGGTCATGTGTCTGGAGCATCCACTATCTAGATACCATTCCGATGTCTTGAACGCCTGCAATTAGAAAATAATTTTTTGGTACCCAATTTTACTTGGGTCCAGAATGGATTAACCCTTTTGGGACCCATACTTGAATTAACTTGACAGGTTTTCTCGTGTATGTGTCCACTAGGGTATCTGAAAAATCATTGCGCGGTCTTTTGAATCTTGGTTTTATACTCTGACCATTCAGATCTTGGTTTTATACTCTGACAGTTTTTCTCGTGTTAACCAGATCTGATTGAGTACAAGTATCACTAGAGCTGCTTTCGCTAGAGCTGAAGCCCAATCCAGTCCTGTCATTAAATGTATTCTAGACTTCATGCAGCTTGCCTGATGAAACAAAAAATTTTGTCCAAGAACTCATCACTTGATTTAATCTATCATTTTCAGATGTGAGCCCATTAGACTTGGTTCTCAAGGATTCATTCTCCGTTTGTATCTTACTCAACTCAATCTTCAGACATTCTGAGTCATATAGCTTTGAATAGCTTTCCTCATCTGACTTGTCTTTCAGACACTTGTTTTCAGCTTTAACATCCTCGAAAGTTTGATACAAATTCTTATACTCATGTACCATCTTATTTAGTTCTGAGACTAAGTCTTCACGAGTAAATTCAATATTAGAGAAGTCAAATACCTCATCATTGTCATCTTCCATTAGAAAATGAATTTATTCTTCCTCACTGTCTCTTGATGAGCTGCAGGAAGTGCTTTAATCTGAGTCCCAATTATCCCACTTTCCGTTACTCTCTTCAGCAACCATGGCTTTCTGATCTCTTCTTTTCCTAAAATTCTTCTTATCTGGTCTGCTGTACCTCTTCTCCGATGACTTCTTATCATGTTTCTGTTGGGGCACCGCGGCGGATCCAGATCACGCCTCCCGGAGAGGCAGCGGAAGAATAAAAATTGGAGGGAGACGATCAATACGATTTCAATTATCAAATACAGTCTATGACATTCATAGGGTGTTTAGGTGACTACCTTGCTGGCAACTCGTGCCTGGCTCCGACCAGCACTTCACGGTAGATTGCGGTAGACTACGTCAATCCGGTCCACGACCAGACATGAGACTCCTTCGTCAGCCTACACTAGAAGGCCTGACGAGATCGGCGCGGACGGATTCTCCTCGTCAAGATTGGCCGGAACAATTTTCCGGCGGCGGCGACGGCGGCGCACGGTGGTGGCGGCGGCGGCGGCTTATGAGAGGAGGGAAGGGGCGGCGGCTTCTTGATGCTAGGGTTAGGGTTTGTGCTTAATTATATGAGTTAATTAAGTCTAGGTCTACCTTAAGTAGACTTTGTGATGGATTTGGATCCGGCCCAACGGGCTCGGGTCCAACGGATGAACATTCGGTTCATCCCCATCACCGAGACTTCATCGTAACTCCGATCGCCGATCAGATCGGACCGATCGACTCAGTTTCCAAACCTGAGTAATATGATCTGAGAAACCATTTTTCAGAACCCCAGTGCAAAATGACTGTTTTGCCCCTCAACAGCGGGAAATCCCGATTTGACCCTGTTGACTTTTAGGAAGTCGCACTCCCCAAAATCCTCTTCTCATGCTCAACACATTGAGCTGCGTATCCGTGTGGGAATCTTGAATCCAGTACTTGTGTGACCCTCAATGGTTCAGGGATACAGCTAGCCGTGGGCCCACAACCATTGTGGCTCCGGAATCACAATTCCGGACTTGCCCATCGGATCATGGTAAGAGCGTCTAGCAACATCTCCCCATGATCCCCTAGGTATCACTGATAGTGCCTGCAAGAACCAGTTGGTCGTGGTTAGCGTACGGTACGGTCCTTTCAATCCATATATCCCGATCAGATCAACGACCATTGGTAAATCGAGAGTCGCTATAGATCCGATAGCTATGCATACATCTTGGAGATCGAATAGTGGCATCACGAGTGTAACTAGGTAAACACATTTACCTAAAACACTTCTAGTACTCTGGCCAGAGATTTATACACTATTATCCCCTCAGATAGCATAGGATATCCACGCATGTCTGCGAGCGGTGAATCCTCGACAACGATGCATCGACTCCTACATGCATCGGGGTCTCACCCAATCCCGCCGCCTGATGACCCCAAGTGAGTCGGAAAACGAGTCAAAGTTAGATGCCTAACATGTAGAGTCTCAATGACGTTTCGAGTCATGAGGACTAATCAGTACAACCAAGACCTCGGACTTATCCACTCGACAAATGTTAACCACTTGGAAAGTCCGAACGAGGGTAGTTCGATATATCACCAGGTCACTATCTACCTGCATGCTCAGAACATCACAATGTTCCCTACCAATGAAATGTGGTACTTCGCATCGCAGATACTAGTCTCGAGCTCGGGCGGCCTTATCCTCATTTTGACGGCCCAATCGACTAGGAACATGTTCAGAATACACAGCGACTATTAGATGTGTTTCATGATAGCCGTCATACCCACTATCACATCTAACATACGCTTTAGTGTATTCTAGGTCTTTACTCAACGCAATTGTTAATCATTATACAACACAATGAAAGTAAAGAATGCCATATAAGAAATGCGAATATCATATTTAAAGATTGTCATACACAAGAGTCTATAAACCCACACGCCACAAGTTGGCTAGTTGGGCATCTACTCTAACAATCTCCCACTTGCCCTAAAGCCAACTACTCATCAGACGCAGTCCCATTGTTTCGCGATGTTTTTCAAACAACGGTCCAGGCAAGGGCTTCGTAAGTGGATCAGCAACGTTGTCTGCAGAGGCGACTCTCTCAACTGCTATGTCACCTCTAGCCACAATATCCCGGATTATGTGGTATTTCCTCAGTATGTGTTTGGATCTTTGGTGAGACCTAGGCTCCTTTGCTTGCGCAACGGCACCCGTGTTGTCGCAGTACACCGGGACTGGACCAACTCCATAAGGAATGACGTCCAACTCTTGGACGAAATTCCTTATCCAAACGGCCTCCTTAGCAGCAGCTGATGCTGCGATGTACTCAGCCTCAGTGGTTGAATCCGCGATGGTGTCTTGCTTGAAACTCTTCCAAGAGACAGCACCACCATTGAGCATGAATACAAATCCAGAGGTTGATTTCGAATCATCCACGTCACACTGGAAGCTAGAATCAGTGTAGCCTTCCAGTTTCAGTTCACCACCCCCATAGACCATGAACATATTCTTAGTCATTCGTAAGTACTTAAGAATATCCTTCACAGCCTTCAAATGCAATTGGCCGGGGTTGGCTTGGTAGCGGCTCGTGACACTCAGAGCATAGGAGACATCCGGTCTAGTCGAGATCATGCCAAACATAAT
>KQ991225.1:4274-17342 GCA_001598015.1 Dorcoceras hygrometricum | reverse complement strand
AAACTTGGCCTGATGGTAAGGTACTGAACCTACAAGCACGACTGGTCGTGAAAGGTTACACTCAAAGGCAAGGTGTTGACTATGATGAAACCTTTTCACCAGTCATAATGTTCAAGTAAATTAGAATCCTACTAGCCATAGCCGCATGGTACGACTATGAGATATGGCAAATGGATGTGAAAACTGCGTTCCTTAATGGAACATTAAGGAAGAGATCTATATGACGTAGCCTGAGGGTTTCACATCTGTAGGAAGTGAGCATAAAGTATGAAAACTTCAGAGATCGATCTACGGCCTCAAACAAGCATCGAGAAGTTGGAACCTGAGATTCGATGAAACAATTAAGGAATTTGGTTTCATCAAGAATCTCGAGGAGCCATGTGTGTACAAGAAGGTAGTTAAAAATACTGTGACATTCCTTGTACTTTATGTTGATGACATTCTACTCATTGGGAATGATGTAGGAATGTTGCAATCAACAAAAGTATGGTTGTCTAGTAGATTCTCGATGAAGGACATGGGTGAAGCATCTTATATTCTAGGAATATAGATCTATAGGGATAGATAGAAAAGGATGCTCGGACTCACCCAAGACACCTACATCGATACCATACTTAAGCGGTTCTCTATGGAAGAGTCCAAGAGAGGACACCTACCTATGTGCCACGGGGTCACTCTATCTAAGTCTATGTGTCCAAAGACTGATGAGGAGATAGAGAGTATGACACGTGTGCCATATGCCTCGGCAATAGGTAGTATTATGTATGGCATGATCCCAACTAGACCGGATGTCGCATATGCTCTGAGTGTCACGAGCCGTTACCAGGCCAACCCCGGAAAAATGCATTGGAAAGCCGTGAAAGATATTCTTAAGTACTTATGAAGGACTAAGAATATGTTCATGGTCTATGGGGGTGGTGAACTGAAATTGGAAGGCTACACTGATTCTAGCTTCCAATTTGATGTGGATGATTCGAAGTCAACCTCTGGATTTATATTCATGCTCAATGGTGGTGCTGTCTCTTGGAAGAGTTCCAAGCAAGACACCATCGCGGATTCAACCACTGAGGCTGAGTACATCGCAGCATCAGCTGCTGCGAAAGAGGCGGTTTGGATGAGGAATTTCGTCCAAGAGTTGGGCGTAATCCCTGAAGGAGTTGGTCCAGTCCCGGTGTACTGTGACAACACGGGTGCCGTTGCGCAAGCAAAGGAGCCTAGGTCTCACCAAAGATCCAAACATATACTGAGGAAATACCACATAATCCGGGATATTGTGGCTAGAGGTGACATAGCAGTCGAGAGAGTCGCCTCTACAGACAACATTGCTGATCCACTTACGAAGCCCTTGCCAGGGCCATTGTTAGAAAAACATCGCGAAACAATGGGACTGCGTCTAATGAGTAGTTGGATTTAGGGAAAGTGGGAGATTGTTAGAGTAGGTGCCCAACTAGCCAAATTTTGGCGTGTGGGTTCTTGTTAACTCTTTGTAAAACGATCTTTATTTATGAAATTCGTATTCTTATATGGCATTATTTATCTTCATTATTTTATAATGTTAACAATTGTGTTGGATAAAGACCTAGAATGCACCATAGTGTATGTTAAATGTGATAGTGGATATGATGGCTATCATGAAACACATCTAATAGTCACTGTGTAGTCTAAACTCGTTCCTAGTCGATTGGGCTGTCAAAATGAGGATAAGGCCGCCCGAGCTTCAGACTAGCATCTGCGATGTGAAGTACCACGTTTCATTGGTAGGGAACATTGTGATGTTCTGAGCATGCAGATGGATAGTGACCTGGTGATCTATCGAACTACCCTCGTTCGGACTTTCCAAGTGGTTACCATTTGTCGAGTGGATTAAGTCAGAGGTCTTGGTTGTACAGATTAGCCCTCACTACTCGAAACGTCATTGAGACTCTACATGATAGGTGCCTCACTTTGACCCGTTTACCGACTCTGTTGGGGTCATCAGGTGGCGGGATTGGGTGAGGTCCCGATGCATGTAGGAGTCGATGCTTCGTTGTCGAGGATTCACCGCTCGCCTTTGTGCGTGGATATCCTATGCTATCTGAGGAGATAATAGTGTGATAAATCTCTGGCCAGAGTACAAGATGTGTTTTAGGTAAATGGGTTTACCTAGTAACACACGCGATGTCACTATTTGATTCCGAGATGTATGCATGGTTATTGGATCTTAAGCGACTCTCGATTTACCAATGGTCGTTGATCTGATCGGGATATATGTGTTGAAAGGACCGTACTGTGCGCTAACCATGACCGACTGGTTCTTGCAGGAACTATCAGTGATAGCTAGGGGATCATGGGGCGATGTTGCTAGACTCTTTACCATGATCCAATGGGTCAGTCCGAAATTGTGGTTTCGGAGTCACACATGTTGTGGGCCCACGGATAGCTGTATCCCTGAACCATTGAGGGTCACACAAGTACTGGTTTCTCGATTCCCGCATGGAAATTAAGCTCAATTTGTTGAGCATAGGAGGAGGAAGGATGGAAGTGCGACTTCCTAAAATTAAACAGGGGTCAAAATGCAATTTCCCTAAAGTTTGGGCTAGTTTGACTGTCCTTGAAACTTGCAGGGGCCAAACTGCTATTTTGGACTAGGTGGTCCGAAAAATTGTTTTCGCATCGTAATACTCAGTTTTGTAAACTGTGTAGATCGGTCCGATCTGATCGTCGATCGGGATTATGATGGAGCCACGGTGATGGACTTGAAACGAATGTTCACCCTGGGCCTGGGCCCGACCCAAGCCCATTGGACCGGTTCAAGCCCATGTATCCTCTATATATATTGGCCCTAGGGTTGCATTACAAACACAACATAACTACACAAAACCCTAGAGCAAGCCGCCTCCCTCCCTCTCTACTCCTCTCGACCGCCGCCCCCTTGCGCCGCCGCCCGTCGCCGCGCACCGCCGCGTGTCGCCGCTGTCAGACTTGTTCCGACTGTCTCGATGATGAGATTCCGTCAGTGAAACATTCGTCACGTTTTCTAGTGCAGACTGATGAAGGGATCGTGATTTTAGTCGTGGACCGGATTAGGAGAACGACGACTGCCTACAGTTGAAGTGCCGATTTCCTCGTGAAATTGGTCGGAGCCAGGCGCCTAGACGCCAGCAAGGTACCAAATCAAACATCCTATGTATATTTATTTGCTGTATTTGTTATGTATTGACCGTTCCCGGTGCAAATTTTGAAATCTTCCGCTGCGCCCCGGGAGCGGGATCCGGATCCGCCGCTGCGCCAACATATAATGTAACCCCAGACCCGAATTCCCAAAAAAGGACTCAAACTTGACGTAGAACTGCACAGCTCGACCCCGATCAACTCATCTCACACTACTCTACTCGAACTACACAACTCGTCCCACAATGCTCAACCCAAAACTGTCCAAACCAGATCTTCACAGCTCGATCCATATCAACACAGCTCGATCGAGATCAGCACAGCTCGACACAATCAGCACAGATCGACCCATATCAACACAGATCGACCCCGTCAGATAGCTCAACCCAGATCAGCAGAGCTTAGACCAGATCTGATCAATCCAGAACCTGACATTTCTACCCACTAAGAGAAAGATTTCATCCTCGAAATCTAAATACACACTTACACACCAGAAACCAGCGAAAACCACTACTATCGAAATTACATAGGAAAACCAGACTACATGGAGTAATTCGATACATTCTCAAACAGATGAGGCCACTCCTGCCGCATATTTGCCTCCAACTCCCATATAGCTTCTTCTATACCATGCCTGCTCCACTGAACCATTGTCAGGCCCGGTGCTCTAAACCAGCGATAAAGCACACAAAACACAGAAGCATAAAAGTGGCTAAAAATTGTTCTTTTTGGCCTGACTGAAACTCCATCATTTAAATTACACGCATACTCAAAATATAAGCTTTGCATAAAAAGTTGACTGCATAAAATCCCAATCATCCAATATATATATACAACCAATTACAAAAATCAATACAACAACTACAGGGCATCCTCTAGAAATGACTTGATATAGCATATATATCTATATATATATAACTGGGAACTCACACACGCTGGGCTTAAACAGCTGATGCACCGGTCAGACTAGCTAATTCCTAAAAAAGCTTGCAATGGCCAACACACGGCCAAAGTAGCCCCAAGGGAAAATAAACGAGGTCAAACCTCAGTATGATAACAATAAGAACAGCTGTCAATAAAACATGCAACATAATATGTCGTGCAACTGTATGAAGGGTGCCAAGGAAGGCATCGGGGCTCAAGGATCACTCAACAGCTGGGAATACAACATACACATAAACAAACCAACAGCTGGAGGAACAAAGCTCACAGAAACAACTCGACAGTCGGAGATACAGGGCTCACAGGACAACTCCATGGCTGGAGGTACAAAGCTTACAGAAACAACACACGGTTGGCTATCAGAATAGAAGTGGTCACCGAACGTGTGAGAGAATGGGAGTTACCAGGCCGTTCGATCACACACGGTACTAGATACAATACCAGAAGTGGCACTAGAGCATGTGAGAGCGGGAGATACCCATCCGCTCCATCACACGCAGTGCCCGTAGCACATATACACCAGAAAGGGCCACGGAGCATGTGAGAGAATGGGAGCTACCCAGCCGCTCAATCACACGCATTCTGTTGCTAACAGATCAATAACAGCGAAGAGCTAACAAAGAATGATCTCAACAACAGCGGACTGCTTCCAAGGATAACAAGAGAGGAGCTCAATATGCCATGTGTGTATGCGATGCTAACCTACAGATACATCATACAATAATCATAAGGAAAAGCAGCACGGCAAAAAAAGAATAGCATAAGCAAAACAACTTCAAAATCAAGCGCATAAGAAACTGTTCAGTTCAGGCTTAGCACACATCTCACATCCACTAGGTCTACAGCCTCCTCAAGCATGAAGCGACAGCACACGCATAAAGGCTAAACAGCCCAGAATATAAACAGCTCAGGCACAACATGCATAATCCAGTTCGACACACGCACATAAATTTACTACAGCTCAACAACAGGTCTAGCATGGTTCAGAGGATTACCTCAACGCCGCACCTGCAATACAAGGTATAGCCCACGCAGTCACAATTTGCTCACATGCCTAACATAAAAGCTGTAACTAGAAGCTTCGAATTCGTGCCTTACGTAGATCTTGTCAAAATTCCTCAGCACAGCTCACAGCTGACAGCGGAACACACCTCCTACTCCGCCCGACCAACTGCTCAAGGCCCACAGCTCACAGCAACCACCAGGGAGCTCTAATCTGCCAAGATACCTAATAAATCAGCTTTGATAAAGCTTATACAGCTCACGACCGAAGCCTCATAGCCCAGTAAACTACGGCTAACACACAGGGCACTACCCAGCCCAACGGCAAGTGCTAAGGATAGAAACTAACGCTAGGAGAAGCACGGATACCTGAACTAAAGCTCAACACGGCCGGAAATAGCGACACGTAGCTCACGACACTAATCTGCGATCTCCTTCGTACGGCTCCTCCTGGTTCTAAAATGGTATAGAAATGTCGGCCTTGAAGAGGGGTTTCCAACCATTGAACCCTGGTTCAAAGCTGATCGGCCAATCTCCGGTGATCTGGAAAATACTAGACAGGTGAAAAGTAGCTAGTGTTTGGGGAAAATATCTCTCGGCAGCGTCTAGAAGAAGATAAGGAACGGGTGGTCTAAAAATGACTAAGTGTTGGTCAACAAGAGTACATTTATATTCACTGCTCAACAGATCATGACTACAGTGACAACAGATCATGACGACCCTCAACACTGTACCTAGCCCAACGTACAGCTCAGCACGCATATACAGTTCAGATCTCGTATCAACAACTTATGCTCCATAGACCATGATCCAACAGATTACAGCTACATCGATACCATATCAGCTCATACCTCCTCACTGTACCAGATCAACAGATCACGGTCTCAAAATATTACGCTACCCGGCATATCACGTTTGCATATCAGCACTCGCGCACCTATCAGCTTGCGCAACGCGTAGTAGCTCAGATTCAATCTCAAAGCTGACACCAGCTTAGACAAACAACACGGGACACTTCCACTAACTACTTGCGCACACCAACAGATCACGCCTGCGACAGCTCACAGCTCACAGCTTGCGCACTCAACAGCTCTAGCGCACAGCTCAGCTCTCTTGTACACAGGTTTAGCTCCCAACATATCAGAAGAGCTAGGTCAACTCCTACCTTATCTGACTAACAAAATATCTCACAGCTGTGGACCAGTTCACGTACCGGTCAGCTCGCACGGAACAACAACTTTTACCAAACCTGTTCTACGCCATCATCTGCTTGAGCTGACTTATCCCAGTAGCATATCACAACATCCCTAATCTGACTACTCTGCCCAGAAGGCTCCGTAACTTCCCAAGCTGCACCCAGCTTACGGTTTGCTACTCAATCAATAACAGCTCAGAGCTGCTATACCACCATCTCACACCAAGACATATCAGATACACTAGAATTACTGTCTAATAGTTCACACTACTCAGCTAGGAGGAACTCAGATCATCACGCATCCTACCTATCAGCTTAGGATGCTCTAAACAGCTTACAAAGCCCAAAGCTGTTTCCTAAGCTCAAACATGTAGTTATTTGTTTAAGAATACTCTGTTGTGGATATTTATCAAATAATGTACATAAACTGAAATATTCTTTAATAGGGTTACATTTTGAACTTTTTTCATCAATAATTAAATCTTTTAATTTGTTAAGATATTGTTTTTGGATATCCGGATCAGGAATTTGTTGGACAAGATCTAAAATTGCTTCTTTTTTATCCTTTAAAATAACACATAGATGGAAAATTCCTTTGGAAAGATTTTTATTTTCAGTTTCTGTTTCGTCCTTTGTAGATGTGCTAGAATCACTAGTAATGTCATATATTAATTCATTAATCATTTGTTTTGTATTTTTATTTGGGTTTTAAGGCAATTATTTGATGTATGTCCTGGTCGGTTACAATTCCAGCATTTTAATGTGCGAGATTTAGTATGGCTATTTCGTTTAGTTTTTATTTTCTGCTGGTATTGTTTTGATTCCTGTAGTAAGGTGTAAAATTTTTTTGTTTCTTTTTTCTGCGTATTGAAGGAGGATCTATATCCATTAGTCCAAACATTTGACAGAAGGATCCTAATTCTTTTTTGGTTGTTGTTTGTCATATTCATATTTGGCTTGAAGGTTTAGTTCAGAACACAGGGTTAAACCCTCTTTTTTGATAAAAGCAAATAATTGACCGAAAGTCATATCATCGAAAGGAATATCGTCACTACCGAGTTCGCTTCGAATCCTTTGAAGGATTCTTTAAGTGAAAAGTCTGGGTAATCCCATTATGAATCTTTCTTTCCAGAAAGACATATTACAGTCGTTCCTTCTCAGAACATGAGTAAGGAAAGCATCTTTGTACCATCTATAATCTGACAGGGTTGGACATCTGAGATTTGTTAAAATTATTTTGGATGAATTAAACTCTTCCTTCAGATTACCTATAAAATACATTAAAATTGTAATTATTAGGGATTCGCATGAGTCATTTTGTTCGTTAATATTACCATCATTGTCTTCAACTTGGATTGTATGATTAAAAATACTGAGTTCTGATTCAAGGGATAAGGCGTTATCCCACCAATTTCTTAGTTGAACAGTAAAACCATGGACAATTAGGGTTGTGATAGTTTCTTCATTTTGACCTTTAATTTTGTAGGCAAGTCTTGCCATGCCCATTTCTTATAATGTAT
Organism: Dorcoceras hygrometricum; assembly: GCA_001598015.1. Lineage (NCBI taxonomy): Eukaryota > Viridiplantae > Streptophyta > Magnoliopsida > Lamiales > Gesneriaceae > Dorcoceras > Dorcoceras hygrometricum. The sequence goes on along the minus strand of KQ991225.1, from coordinate 9,533 downwards.
TTAATATTTCGTATTCAGATTTGCCATCAATATTCCATTCTATAATGGATTGGCCATCATATTTGGTACTTTTAAATTGATTTATTTCTTCGTAGCTGATATCAGCGGGGGTGGGTGTGAGACCTGAAATTAATAAAATATTAATGGTTGGATTAATCGGTTTTGAGGATTTCTGGATTTTCAGATTCCAATTTGAAGGTTTTGGTTGAATATTTGGGTCAGATTTCACATTTAGAACAATTCTGGAAGTTTTCGTATTTTTGAGTTTTTGGAGGAGAAATTTGATTTTGTGGTGAAAGCTGATCGGTTTAGTGAAATCTGGTTGTCTCGTGGGTAGGAGTGATCTGATGCGTTAATGTGTAGAGATCTGGTCGCAGTGCATAGTGGGTTGCGCAAGATCCATACGCCGTCGTTTCGTGAGGTCTGGATGTCCCGTAGTTAGGTGAGATCTGTTTGCGTGTGTGACGCCTGGTTGTATCGCTGAGAGCAGATGTCAACTCGGGTCAGCGTTCCTGTAGCGCGAGATGGAAACGTCGTCGTTTAGGAGAGATCTGATATTTCGTTAGCGCTAGGATCTGATTTGGAGTCTGCCCGCGTGTTTTGTGTTGAGTGCTTTACGGTGTCGTTTGGCTTAGCGTTTGGTTGTGAGATCTGTTGAGCGTGAGAGCTGGTGTGCAAGAAGCGATTAGCGCGTTTGCTGTTCAGATCTTAGTAGCGTTAGTTCCAGATTTCTCCAGCTTTTAACGCTTTTGGTTTTCAGATTTCTCTCCCGTGTGGTTTTAGAGAGACCTCGTTTTGGGAGTTTTGAGCGCTGTTAGCGCATGCGTGGGATTGCCTATGAAATCTGTTTCTGTCGGTGGTTGTATTAAACAGATTTCTCGTGTGTATATATTGGAAGCTTTGGCCTTCTATTATATTAGCAGATCCCATACTTAGCAAAAATCCTCCCGACTTTCATTCTTCGCTCAAACCCTCGGGTATTGTTCACCGTGAGTTTCTTCGGCGAATTCCCGTCGTTTCCGGCCACAATTTTTCACGTTTGAGGTAGCGTTGGACTCCTCTCGAGAAGCTCTTTCTTTCTACACCACTTTTGGAGGTTGTCGTTAGCTGGAGCAGAAGCACGAAGTTGCTGCCCGTTTGTGCGTTGTGTAGTTCAGGTAGAACTTCGTTCTTTTTACAATGAGATCTTTTTCCTAGCCTTGAATTAAGATTCCTGTTAAGTTGTATTGTTGGGATTGGTCGCTGGTTTGAGTGTATGACTCCCAGCCGTGAGCTTTGGTAGTTGGTCGTGACTTTATGTGTAATGCCTGAGATCTGTTGTGTATATGTTTAGCAGGTGTTGGAATCAGATTTCTCGGGCCTGTAATTGTGGTAATCATTGCCCAGAATTAGAGGTACGGATCTTGAGCTTGAAATCCAGCTTGGATTAGCGTGGGGATTTAATGTGAGAGCTGGTTTGCATCTCTGGTTGGGATTACCGTGAATATTGTGGTGTATTGCTTGCTGTGCATTTGTGTTATGCTAGCTACTTGCTGTTATGTGCATACACGCATTATATCACTTGCATTTCAGATCTCAGCCGTATTGTGTATTGTGTTGTTGTCTCGTATCTTGTTGTATTGTGCTGTTGTTTCTTACCAGGATGAGAGGGCGAGCGGCGATACCGCACTCTCATCTCCCTGCTGGGATTTGTTAGCACTCATGCGCCGAGTGGTTAACTACCACAGTCATGAGTTGTGCAACGGCAGGTTGAGCTGTTTGATGCATCTGGTATTCGGGTGTAGTGTCAAGGCGAGTGGCTCATTACCACACTTTGAACACACCCTGTGGCCACTTTTTGTTGCAGATTCTGTGGAGCTATGTTTGAGTTCCCTGGCTCCCTTTTCGGTTGTAGCCTTCAGCTGTTATCCGGTGTCTCATGCATAGCATCTGCTTTTTATCTTATGATTTTTATTTAGCTGTTTCAGTTGCTCTCCGTACTGGGGTTTGATCCCATGTCCCTCTGGGGCTTGGTTTGTTTTCCTTGCCTGTTTTGTTGTTCAGGTTCTGCAGCTGGTCGTGGTTTTGACCCAGCTAGAGGTGCCCTATGAGGTGGTTAGAGTATCCCAGTAGCGTATAGCATATATTTATGTATCAGTATTGTTAGCCAGGGGATGCCCTGTGCTTTTGTTGTATCTTATGACACTCAGTTGTGGTTGTTACAAGGTATTTGATACATGTTATATTGTACTGTTTGTCTTGGGCTTGTAGCCTTTGTGGTTGATTTTGTAAACAGGGATTACTTTGAATATTGTCGTATTTTAAATTATATCGTTTTAAACCGTCAGGTCAAAAGGAAAAATTTTACCCGCTTTTTAGTAGCTTCCGCATGTGTTTGTATGATTTGTCTCTGTTGTGAGCACGAGGCCTAACAGTGGGTCTTTAATAATAATTACGAGTGTTATTAGTATTAAACCATCCTCGTCTGTGAAATAGTTTTTAATTTGTTCAGTTTCTTCTTCGAAGGGATTTTCAATAAGATTGACATCATCTGAAGATTCAGCTTTGGAGACATCAGTACTTAGATTTGGGGATTCATCACTTTGATGGTTATTAGTTTTGACACAGTCGATTTTACTGCGTGAAGTTCCAATTTCTGCAAGTTTAGATGAAATTTTATTGAGAATATGATCAGTACTATTTTGAAAGCTAATTTGTTTTCCTTTTTCTGAAGGGATTATTTTTGCTTGGAAAAAAGGTTTAGCTATTTCAGTAAATGTTGAGGTTCTATTATGAGACGTTTGGTTAAGATTATTAGATATATGATCCACTTGAGTGGCTATGGTTTTAAGTATTTGATTGGAATAAATATTTTGATGGAAAATTTTATTAATGTCTTCTGAATATAGGTTCTTTATAACTGCATCCTCACTTAAAAGAATCAGCCGTGACTTCTCCCTTTGCGGTTTGAAGTTTTAAAGTTTGTAAAGGGGGATGAACATTTCGATGGACTTTTGTTGTGGATTTCCAAGGACTGTCTTAGGATTGAATTCTATATGGGTAATTGTGGGCCAACTCACCAAGTTGGCACATTTTCTATCGGTGAAGTCCACATTCACTATGACGTAGCACGTAGAGTTGTACATTCGGGAGATTGTTAGGCTAGACAGGATACCGATCTCGATAATTTCTGACAGATATACTCGCTTTACATCATACTTATGGAGGAGCCTTAATTCTTCGTTGGGGATGAAACTACAGTTCAACACTGCTTTCCACCCCCAGAAAGATGGGCAGACAAAGAGGGTAAACCAGATACTAGAGGATCTGTTGCGGGCTTGCAGTGAGGACTGTAATTATCCGAGATGATTAATGGCCTAATTAGTCCAGATTAGTGGCTAAATAATTAGTATAGATCAGCTTAGGGAGCATCTGTTAAGATGGAACAGCTCGGACACGAGGTGGTTGGTGCTAAAGCTGATAGAAGAAGTGGTTTAGTGGTACCAGGTAGATTTTCCCTGCGCTGGTGTGACCCGTACTACTGTGCATAATAGTGTAAGCTGTCGGGGGGGTCATCTTGGAGTTAGCACTGGCGCGAGCTGTTGAGTGACCTGGGCTGATTTTAGGTACGGATCAGATTAGAGGTTTGAAATTTTGTAGCGTAAGCTGTTTATCATGGACCAGATTAGGCGTAAGCTGGTATGATCGGACGGTGCTGAGACTCTGAGCTGTTAGCGGTTGAGTAGCAAACCATAATTTGGTTCAGTTTTTGAAGTTACGTAGCCTTCTGGGCTGAGTAGTCAGATTTGGGAACGTGTGCTCTATTGTTGGGTCGATCAGCTTAGGCGGAAGCTGATAGCAAAGAGCAGGTTCTGCGAGGGCTGTTGGTTTCGCGTGAGATGACCAGTGCGTAAACTGGTCTGGGCCGTAATCTGTTACTGCTATAGTAGCTGTGAGCTGCCACAGGCATAATCTGTTGAGAACCTATGCTGCTGTGAACTCGTGATCTGGTATTGCGGTAGCTGTTATCTGCTAGGAGCGTGATCTGTTCTGTGACCTGGGAGTTTAGAGGACAACTTTGGGTGTCGTAAGCTATCTAGAGCATCCTAAGCTATTAGGTAGGATGCGTGCTGATCTGGATCCCTCCAAGCTGAGTAGTGCGAACTGTATACAGCGTTGCTAATGTGATCTGAGCTGATCAGTAGGCGCTGGCATGAGGGTTGAGAGCTGTTGTGGATATGCGCGACCTGAGCTGTGGTAAGGCAAGCTGCTCCGGAGATCATAAGCTGAGCTGAACGCTATGTATTGTTCCAGATATCACGAGCTGGTTGTCCCGAGCTGGATCGTTGTGCATCGTCGTTTAGAGGTACCAGCTTAGCTGCGAGCTGGTTTATGTATGCGCAGGTTGGATGCTCCGTGCTAGTCGGTGTATGCGATCTGATCCAAGCTGGTTGGAGAATTTGATCTGGACAGTATGCGCAATCTGTTTTGGTTGTGTAAGCTGGGTGAAAGTGATTTACTAAGTAAGCGCGAGGGGCCGTATGTACCAGCTGTGAGAGCGTGCTGGTCATGCCTGAGCTGGTACCAGCTGGGAGTCCTGAGCTGTTGGTGGCTCCTGTTTACCAGATTGCGGGAGATTTGAGTAATATAATAGTGGACCTTGACCATGTGCTGTGTCGAGGTAAGATGCCGAACCTTGCTAGGCCTGTTGTTGCCTGACCTGTGTAAGTGTTTAGCTGCGGTACATATTCTTCGTGTGTGCTGATTGCTTGTGGTGGCGGTATGCCTTGTATCTGTAAGCTGTGTACTAAGCTTAGTGTAACGCCCAGAAATCCTGATTACATGAGAATGAGTTCATGACTAGGGGGAAAATTATTTTTAGAAAATTTTGTGTCATTTTATGTGATTAAATGATAGTTTTAATGTTTTATAATGTGCATGACATGTTGATAGGATCAATATGGATCGAAAACAGCCTTAGGAATTCAGAAGGGCGGGGGGGTTGAATAAACTCCTTTGGATTTTTATTTTTCGAAACCTTAAAACGATTTTACTGTTAGAGTAGATGCCCAACTAGCCAACTTGTGGCGTGTGGGTTTTATAGACTCTTGTACAAACAATCTTTATATATGATATTCGCATTTTCTTATATGGCATTCTTTACTTTCATTATGTGTGTAATGATTTACAATTGTGTTGAGTAAAGACCTAGAATACACTAAAGCGTATGTTAGATGTGATAGTGGGTATGACGGCTATCATGAAACACATCTAATAGTC
>KQ991219.1:7874-19031 GCA_001598015.1 Dorcoceras hygrometricum | reverse complement strand
CAGCGACTATTAGATGTGTTTCATGATAGCCGTCATACCCACTATCACATCTAACATACGCTTCAGTGTAATCTAGGTCTTTACTCAACACAATTGTAAATCATTACACACATAATGAAAGTAAAGAATGCCATATAAAAGAATGCGAATATCATATATAAAGATCGTTTGTACAAGAGTCAATGAAAACCCACACGCCACAAGTTGGCTAGTTGGGCATCTACTCTAACATCATATTGGGCTTAAAACAATTTTAGGCCCAAAATCTCAAAATTTTCAAAAATTTCAAAATCAATTTTGGTCCGACCAAAATCGGCCCAATATCGAATGTTGGCCCGAAACTTTATGGGCTGCTCGGGACAGGCCCGAAACAAAACCTAGAAGACAGAACAGCCGTCGCATTGCTGCCGGAGATTCGCCGGACGACGGCGGCTGCCGCCAACATAGCGAGCGGCGCATGGCCGCACGCTGCAGCGCCAAGCGCGGCACCTCCTCGAGACGTGCGAGGCATCTCCAGCCGCCACCGTGCGCCAAGCATGGCGCAAAGATTGCTCACCACCGCGCAACGACTTGCGCGAGGCCGCTGGCCACGGCCGGGCACCATGCGCGGCCAGCGTGCAGGTGTCGCGCGCGTGATGAGCCGCCGCGTGCGGCGGTGCCTGCCGTCCCAAAAATTTATTTTTTTTTCAATTTTGAAATCCGAGATTCGATACAATTCAGGCACAATATGTATTGAAGGATCCGAGCCTTGGCTCTGATACCACTGTTGGCGACAATGGCGGATCCGGATCCCGTTTCTCGAGGGCGTAGCGGAAGTTAAAATTGCCCCGAGATATGTTCAATACATTACAAGTAATCAACAATAAACATACATAGGATGTTTGAATCGTTACCTTGCTGGTGTCTAGGCGCCTGGCTCCGACAATTTTCACAAAGAAAACCGGCACTTCAAAAGGTAGGCGACGGTAGATCGTCTAATCAGGTCCATGACTGGAAACGCGATTCCTCCGTCAATATACACTAGAAGATCTGACGGATTCGACACAAACAGAATCTCCTCTTCGCGGTGGCCGGAGCAAGTCCGGCGGATCAAGGCGGCGGCGCGTGGCCGACGGCGGCGACGCGTGAGAAGGGGCGCGGCTGAGAGGTAGGAGAGGGGCGGCCGTGTGTGATAGATGGAGGCTAGGTTATGAGTTGTGTTGTATTGTAATGAAGCCCTAAGTCTATTATAAGTAGACTAGCAATGGACTTGGACCGGCCGGCGACGCGTGAGAAGGGGCGCGGCCGAGAGAGGAGTTGGGAGGAGGTGGGCGGCGCAAGTGTGTTTGGAGGCTAGGGTTCAAGTTGTGTCATACAACCCTAGGCTCAAGACTAAGTATGGGTGTGATGGGCTTGAACCGGCCCATTGGACCTGGGGCGGGCCCAGTCCAACCTATGAACATTCGGTTCATCCCTATCACCGTGACTTCATCATAACTCCGATCGACGATCTGATCGGATCGATCTACACAGTTCCAAAACTGAGTATTATGATGCGAAAACAATTTTTCAGACCACCTAGTCCAAAATTGCAGTTTAGCCCCTCAACTATGGGAAATCGCAATTTTACCCCTGTTGAATTTTAGGAAGTCGCACTCCCTAAATTCCTCCTCCTATGCTCAACACATTGAGCTCAGTTTCCGTGCGGGAATCGTGAATCCAGTACTTGTGTGACCCTCAATGGTTCAGGGATGCAGCTAGCCGTGGGCCCACAACCATTGTGACTCCGAAATCACAATTTCGGACTTGCCCATCGGATCATGGTAAAGCGCCTAGCAACATCGCCCCATGATCCCCTAGGTATCACTGATAGTGCCTGCAAGAACCAGTTGGTCGTGGTTAGCGTACAGTACGGTCCTTTCTACACATATATCCCGATCAGATCAACGACCATTGGTAAATCGAGAGTCGCTATAGATCCGATAACTATACAAACATCTTGGAGATAAAATAGTGACATTGGTAAATCGAGAGTCGCTATAGATCCGATAACTATACAAACATCTTGGAGATAAAATAGTGACATCGCGAGTGTTACTAGGCAAACCCATTTACCTAAAACACATCCAGTACTCTGGCCAGAGATTTATCACACTATTTTCTCCTCAGATAACATAGGATATCCACGCATGAAAGCGAGCGGTGAATCCTCGACAATGAAGCATCGACTCCTACATGCATCGGGACCTCACCCAATCCCGCCACCTAATGACCCCAAGTGAGTCGGTAAACGAGTCAAAGTGAGGTGCCTATCATGTAGAGTGACGTTTCGAGTAGTGAGGACTAATCAGTACAACCAAGACCTCAGACTTATCCACTCGACAAATGGTAACCACTTGGAAAGTCCGAACGAGGGTAGTTCGATAGATCACCAGGTCACTATCCATCTGCATGCTCAGAACATCACAATGTTCCCTACCAATGAAACATGGTACTTCACATCGCAGATGCTAGTCTCAAGCTCGGGCGGCCTTATCCTCATTTTGACGGCCCAATCGACTAGGAACGAGTTCAGAATGCACAGTGACTATTAGATGTGTTTCATGATAGCCATCATATCCACTATCAAATCTAACATACACTATGGTGCATTCTAGGTCTTTATCCAACACAATTGTTAATATTATAACATAATGAAAATAAAGAATGCCATAAAGAAATGCGTATATCATATATAAAGATTGTTATACACAAGAGTCAATAAAACCCACACGCCACAAGTTGGCTAGTTGGGCATCTACTCTAACAAGAACTCATTGCACAGCTCAACAGGATCTGCAATAGAATATGTGGCCACGGTGAGTGTAGGACATGTGGGCGCTACCCTCTCACCCATACTCGCCCACCAATACCAGATGCATCAATAGCTCAACCTGCCGTTGCCCAACCTATGAACTGTGGTAGTTAGCCACTCGGCGCATAGGGGCTAACAAATCCCAGCAGGGAGATGAGAGTGCGGAATCACCGCTCGCCCTCGCATCCTGGTAAGAAACAAAGCAACAACAACGAAACAATGGCTGCAATAGCTGAAATGGAATGCCAATGCGTGTATGCACAATTAAAACAACCAGCATATAACATATGCACAACAATCATACACGACAGTGAGCAACTAACAACCAGCACACGACAATTCCACAGAATAGCAATCTCACAATTTATCCAAGCCATAAACTCGCTGTCATACAAGCTCCAAATCCGTACCTTAATTCTGTGCACAATTACCACAACAAGAGTCCCGAGAAATACGATACGCAACCTGAATAGTGAACACACGGCCGAAGTAAACAACTTCGCGATCTTACTTCCAGCTAACCACAGCCTCCAAGAATGGTATAGAATGAAAGAGCTTCATGAGAGTAGTCCAACGCTACCTCTAACGTACCAAACAGTGACCGAAAACGACGGGAATTGCCGGAGAAATACTAAGGTGAACAGTGCTCTAGGGTTCGAAGCGAAGAACAACAATCGGGAGAAAATATCGCTAAGTATAGAATCTGATATCTAGTCGAAGACCAAGTCTCCCAATCTATATATATAAGCTTCTCACCAGCTGACAGCAGCAAGAACAACTCCACCGACAAAACCAGTCGACAATACAAAGAAACCAACCAGCAGGCATTGCTGTTGACACAATCAGCTTTCGCAAAACAAATCAACAGCTGAATCTCACAAACAACGCTAAACAAAACGGTGTCGCATCAACTTAACCAAACGACGTCGCATAGAACACGTCACCATATCTGTCGACAGCTGATCATCTAAACCAGCAGCTGGATGAAATAGCGCAACTACCAACTGATACTCAAAACGCTGCGTTTCAACTAATTAAAACGGCGTCGCATAACCCAACAGCTGATCGCTACTAAAGGCAAACACACCAACTGCTGAATTTCCAAAACGACGTAGTTTCAATCCTCAAATAGAAACACGCTAACAAAACTAACAGCTGGTTCTTGTTTACCAAAACGTCGTCGCTTTAGAGTCCTTAGCGCTGTCTGCTGATTTTACAACTAAAAATGTCAACTGCTGACAGACTTCACCAAATGCTAATACGACGGCGTTTGCACCCGCTACAGGAACTCGCTGCCAGCGTCTAAAATAACACCAGCGCTAACAGATTCCTACGCTGCTGCCACCAGATCTCTCCACAAAACAGATTTCTCCTCTAAAACTCAAAATTATGAAAACTTCCAGAATTGCTCTAAATGTGAAATCTGACCCGAAAATGCAAACAGAGTCTTCAAACAGAAATCTGAACCACCAGAATTCCTTAAAATCCGATTAATCCAACAATTAATCTTTATAATTCCAGGTCTCACATTTCTCCCCCACTAAAAAGGATTTCGTCCTCGAAATCAAACAACAATTTCGGAAATACAATACAACACAGAGAACCAAAACAGAAAATCGTCCAATACATAGGACCAAGAGTTCAAGATAACCGAGCAAAAATTAAAAGCAACTAGGGAAATAACAATCAGAAGCTACTAACTACTGGAAATTTAGCACCACAGCTACTCAAACAGATGCGGCCACTCGCGTTGCATCTTTTCTTCCATCTCCCAAGTGGCTTCTTCCCTACCATGTTTGCTCCATTTCACCATCACTAACGGAATGGTTTTGTTCCTCAACTGTTTCTCTTTTCGGCCTAGGATCTGCAAGGGGTATTCCTGATAGCTCAACGTCTAATCTAGCTCAACCTCGTCAGTTCTCAACACATGAGACGGATCTGGCTCGTACTTCCTCAACATGGAAACATGAAAGACATCATGTAGAGAAGATAATTCCGGAGGCAACAACAACCGATACGCTAACGGGCCAATCCTCTCGACAATTTCATACAGTCTGAAGTCGAGGGGCTAACTTTCCCTTGTGTCCAAAGCGCATAACACTGCAAAATGGAGAAACCTTGAGAAATACCTGATCACCAACCTGAAATTCTAGAGGTCGACGCCTCTTATTTGCATAACTGGCTTGGAAATCCTGAGCAGATTCATCCGCTGTCGAATAATATCCACATGATCTTTCATTTGCTGCACAAAGTCTGGGGCAGATAGCTGCTTCTCCCCCACTTCTTCCCAACACACCGGCGATCTGCACTTTCTGCCATACAAAGCCTCAAACGGCGCCATGCCAATCGTCACCTGATAGCTGTTATTGTAGGAAACTCTACCAAAGACAACGCTTCTTGCCAGCTACCTCCAAAATCCAACACAACAGCTCGTAACATATCCTCCAACGTCTGGATAGTTCGCTCAGATTGGCCATCTGTCTGGGGGTGATACGCTGTACTCATATCCAACCTGGTACCTAGAGATGCTTGCAAACGCTTCCAAAACCTGGAAGTAAACCTTGGATCTCGGTCTGAGACGATCGAAACAGGCACACCGTGAAGTCTAACCACGAAATCAACGTACAGTTTCGCCATTTTCTTCAAAGAAAAGGTCATACCGTAGGGAATAAAATGTGCATACTTCGACAATCGGTCGATAACCATCCAAATATCATCGCATCCTCTGCTGGAACGAGGCAGATGAGTCACGAAATCCATCGCTATGTGCTCCCAATTCCATTGAGGCACTTCCAAAATCTGCAACAGACCACCGGGTCTCATCCTCTCATCCTTTACCATCCGACAGTTCAAACAACGAGCGACAAAACCAGCAACGTCGCTCTTCAGGCCAGCCCACCAGAAGCGCGACTTTAACGCATGGTACATCTTTCGTGCACCAGGATGAACACTATGTCTGTCAGGCCTCGTGCTCACTACAGAGATAAACAACGCACAAACAAGCGGAAGCTAATAAAATGCGGGTAAAATTTTTTCTTTGTCCTGACGGTTTAAAACAACATAATTTAAAATAGTGCGGTACTCAAAATAGATATCCCAGTTTACGAAATCGACAAAGCAACAAATGGATACAAGCCATAACAATACAGTATAGCATTCAAACACAAGTATCAGACCCCAACCACAGGATACAACAACGAAGCACAGGGCATCCCCTGGCTAACTGTACTGATACATATAAATATGCTATACGCAACTGGGATACTCTAACCACCTCCTGGGGCACCTCCAGCTGGGTTAAAGCCACGACCAGCTGTAAAACCTGGGTTCCCTGAAAACAACACAAGCAAGGAAAACAGACCAAGACCCAGAGGGACATGGGGTCAAACCCCAGTACGGAGAGCAACTGAAATAGCCAAAGGAAAACATAAGATAAAATGCAGATGCTATGCATGAGACACCGGATAACAACTGAAGGCTTCAACCGAAAAGGGAGCCAAGGAACTCAAACATAGCTCCATAACATCTGCAACGAATCAGTGGCCACGGGGTGTGTTCAAAGTGTGGTAATGAGCCACTCGCCTTGACACTACACCCGAATACCAGATGCATCAAACAACTCAACCTGCTGTTGCCTCGCCCATGAACTGTGGTAGTTAACCACTCGGCGCATGGTGGCTAACAGATCCCAGCAGGGAGATGAGAGTGCGGTATTGCCGCTCGCCCTCGCATCCTGGTAAGAAACAACAGCGCAATACAACAAGATACAAGGCTAAAAGATACAATACACGAGGGATCTGAAATATGTATGAACAAATGCGTGTATGCAGTTCACATAAAAACAGCTAGCATAACACAAATGCATAGCAAGCAATACACAGCAATGTTGACCGAAACATCCTAGCAGCCTCACATTATATCTCACGCAACTTCCAAGCTATCACAAGCTCAAATCCGTACCTGATTCGTGCAACAATTACCACAATTCAAGGCCCGTGAGATCTGATCCCGACCTACTGAACACACACAAGATACAGGGGAAACATCAACAAAAGCTCATGGCCAACAATAGAAAGTCACGGATGGGAGTCCTACGCTCAACCAGCAGCTAACACCCTAATACAACTTAACAGAAAGCTCAATTCAAGGCTCGGAACAAGATCTCATTGCAAAGGAACGAAGTTCTACCTGAACTACGAAACGTACAAACGGCCAGCAACTTCGCTCTCCACAACTATCCAACCACAGCCTCCATGACTGGTATAGGATGAAAGAGCTTCTCTAGAGGAGTCCAACGCTACCTCGATCGTAAAAACAATGACTGGAATCAACGGGAAATCACCGATGAAACTCACGGTGAACATTACTAGGGTTCGAGAAACAGAGATCGACAATCGGGAGAATATTCGCTAAGTATGGGATCTGGTACTCAAAATCGAAGACCAATTCATCCTTAAATACATCTCGCAACTGCTGAAATCTGGTTAAAAACATCCACCGACAAAACCAGACGATGCACTACTAAAATCCCAACCAGCAGTCACAAAACAAACCAACGGCTGATACAAATATACCAAACGCCATAATCAAAACGCTGCGTTCCAAATAATTTAGACGGCGTCGTATAGCCCAACGGCTGAATTCCTTACAAACCAAAAGCTGGTACCAGACGTCGCGTTCCAATTAAATCAAACGGCATCGCATAACCCCAGCGTCTGGATTTCTTAGCGTTAACCAAAACGACGTCGCACATCCTACGTCATCCAGCCGCTAACTCTCGCGCAAAACAACCAGACGCAAGCTACAGGAAAGTTGACTGGCGTTGACGTCTTCTCTCAACGAAACAAACAACCAGACGACGCACACGCTAACAAATCTCTCGCAGCTGGTACCCAAAACGGCGTCGCACCAACTTAACTAAACGCTGTCATTTCCCGCTCGATACAAAACACGCTAAAACAACGTCTGATCAACAAAACGCGCTACCGGACTTCACCTAAACGACGAAGTTTAGATATCTTGCGCCAACAAATACGTGCTACGACTGGATTACGCTACCGACCAGCTTTCACCACAAAACCAGATCTCACCACAAAATACCAAATTTTCCAGAATTGCTTCAAACACCGATTAATCCAACAATTAATCTCATTATTGATTTCTAGGTCTCACATTTCTCCCCGACTAAAAAGGATTTCGTCCCCGAAATCAATCAACAATTCTGAAATACAACTCAACAACAGCAAACCAAAACAGAAACTCGCCTAACACAGGCCAAGAGTTCAAGATAACTGAGCAAACAACTAACACAGCTAGGGAATAAATACAACTAAAAACTATCAGCTACTGGAAATTTAGCTCAACAGCTACTCAAACAGATGCGGTCACTCGCGCTACATCTTTTCTACCAGCTCCCAAGTAGCTTCTTCCCTACCATGTTTGCTCCATTGCACCATCACCAACGGAATGATTTTATTCCTCAATTGTTTCTCTTTTCTGCCTAGGATCTGCAAGGGATATTCCTGATAACTCAACGTCTGATCTAGCTCCACCTCGTCATTTCTCAGCACATGAGATGGATCTGGCTCATACTTCCTCAACATGGAAACATGGAAGACATCATGTAGAGATGATAATTCTGGAGGCAACAACAGCCGATACGCTAACGGGCCAATCCTCTCGACAATCTCGTACGATCCGACGTAACGAGGGGCTAACTTTCCCTTGTGTCCAAAGCGCATAACACTACGAAACGGAGAAACTTTAAGGAAAACCTGATCACCAACCTGAAACTCTAGAGGTCGACGCCTCTTATTCGCATAACTGGCTTGGCGATCTTGGGCAGCTTTCATCCGTTGTCGAATTAGATCCACATGATCCTTAATTTGCTGCACAAAATATGGGGCAGATAGCTGCTTCTCCACCACTTCTTCCCAACATACTGGCGATCTGCACTTCCTGCCATATAAAGCCTCAAACGGCACCATGCCAATCGTCACTTGATAGCTGTTATTGTAGGAAAACTCTACCAAAGACAACGCGTCTTGCCAGCTACCTCCAAAATCCAACACAACAGCTCGTAACATATCCTCCAACGTCTGAATAGTTCTCTCAGATTGACCATCTGTTTGGGGGTGATACGCGGTGCTCATAGCCAAACTGGTACCCAAAGCTGTTTGCAGAATCTTCCAAAACCTAAAAGTAAACCTCGGATCTTGGTCTGAGACGATCGAAACAGGCACACCGTGAAGTCTAACCACGAAATCCACGTACAGTTTCGTCATTTTCTTCAACGAGAAGGTCATCCCATAGGGAATAAAATGTGCAGACTTCGACAATCGGTCGATAACCACCCAAATAGCATCGCATCCTCTGCTGGAACGAGGCAGATGCGTCACGAAATCCATCGCTATGTGCTCCCAATTCCATTGGGGCACTTCCAAACTTTGCAACAGACCACCAGGTATCATCCTTTCGGCCTTAACCATCTGAAAATTCAAACAACGAGCAACGAATCCAGCAACGTCGCTCTTCAGGCCAGCCCACCAGAAGTGCGGCTTCAACGCATGGTACATCTTCTGTGCACCAGGATGAACACTATGTCTGCTGCAGTGTGCTTCTCGAAGGATCTCCTCTTCAAATCAATGAGGTTAGGCACAACCAGCCTGCCACGAAACCTCAAGCAACCATTCGAAGAAACAGAGTAATCCTCAAGTTCTCCAGCCCTGACCTTTAACTTCAACTCGTGGATGGAAGGATCAGTCCTTTGAGCTGCTCGAATACCAGAAACAATCTGCGGCTCCCCTTGGAAAGAAGAAACCACAACGCAATCATCAGCCGGATAGAACCTCCAACCAGTAGTGTTAAGATGCTCCTGATCCTTAGAAATGTACAACGAAGCAAGCATTTCACTAGCATTTCTGCTCAAAGCATCGGCCACTACATTCGACTTCCCAGGCTGGTACTTGATCTCGCAATCAAAGTCCTTTAGCAGCTCCATCCAACGACGTTGTCTCATGTTCAAGTCAGGCTGCGAAAACAGATAACAAACTCTTGTGGTCCGAGTACACCACAAATTGCTCGCCATACAGGTAATGACGCTTTCAGCGCAAAGACCACGGCTGCTAGCTCCAAGTCATGGACTGGATAACGAGTCTCATGCGGTTTCAACTACCACGAGGCATACGCAATGACTCGACCATTCTGCATCAAAACACAGCCAAATCCATTGAGCGAAGCGTCAGAACAAACAACGAAACCACCTGATCCGGACGGCAGAGTCAACACAGGTGCAGTAGTCAACTTCTCCTTGAGCAGTTGAAAGGCATTCTTGCACTGCTCAGTCCACACAAACCGCTTGTCCTTATGCGTCAGTTGAGTCATCGGCTTTGCTATGCTAGAGAATCCTTCAATGAAACGACGGTAATAGCCAGCCAGACCCAAGAAAATGCGAATCTCCAACACATTCCTGGGACGCTCCCAGTTCAGAACAGCATCAACCTTACTGGGATCCACCGAAATCCCCTCGGCTGAAATAACATGTCACAAGAAAACGACGCGATCCAGCCAAAACTCGCACTTGGAGAATTTAGCATACAACTGCTGGTCTCGCAACATATGAAGGACAACTCGCAAATGCTCCTTATGCTCCAAAGGAGTCTTTAAGTATACCAAGATGTCGTCAATAAACACAATCACTAACTGATCTATGAACTCTCTGAAGACCCGGTTCATCAGATCCATGAAAACTGCTGGGGCATTTGTCAAACCAAACGGCATAACCAGAAACTCAAAATGCCCGTACCTGGTACGAACAACAGTCTTCGCGACATCCTGATCTCTCACTCTCAGCTGATGATACCCTGAACGAAGGTCGATCATCGAGTACACCACAGAACCTTGCAGCTGATCAAACAGATCATCGATTCTCGGGAACGGGTACTTGTTCTTAACTTTCGCTTTGTTCAGCTAGCGAAAGTCAATGCACATCCGCATTGATCCATCCTTCTTCTTCACAAACAAAATGGGTGCTCCCCATGGCGATATACTAGGTCGAATGAAACCTTTCTCCAGCAAATCGTCCAACTGCACCTTGAGTTCTCTCAACTCCGTAGGCGCCATCGATACGGGGCACGAGAAATCGGAGCTGTGCCGGGCACCAGCTCAATGCTGAAGTCTATCTCCCTCCTCGGAGGAAAACCAGGAATCTCCTCCGGAAACACATCGGGATAGATTAGATCTGTATTCCAAGAATATATGATGCTTCACCCATGTCCTTCATCGAAAATCTACTAGACAACCATACTTTAGTTGAACATTCCTAC
>KQ991218.1:4841-15925 GCA_001598015.1 Dorcoceras hygrometricum | reverse complement strand
ACTCCATTATGTGCTTTTGATATTACCAGATTTACTTGTTGAGCCTTAGGCTCACTAGTTTTCATTGAGTGCAGGTAATGATCAGGAAGGAGCTGGAGGGAGATGAACAGAAGGGAAGGAGGTGTTTATCGTGGACGTCTTTCTGTTGTGTTCTCCTGTTTCTGTTTTGTACTTCAGAAATTTCATCGGTAGAACTTTTGTATTACAACAGATAGTTAAACAGTAGTTGCATTCCACTTTCTTTTGTTATATTAGCAGTTGGTTTTCCGCATACGTTGCTGTTTCTCTTGTTGTGCAATTTCAGTAGTTGCGAATTTCCTATATTTGCAATTTAATCCAGAAAATAAGTAACGACTTGTTACGAAGTCAAGATCGAAAATTTTTGGTCTTTCAATTTGAACCCTGAATTCCTAAATTTTATTATTAAAAATCTTGGGTCGTTACACCTAGGAACCCTTCGGATCTCCTAGGTGCGACCATTTCTGGTACTGGCTCTGGAGGTGCGGGAGACTCACTTGGTACTTCAGATGGTTCTCGAACCTCTTCGAGTTCTACTATCTTGACTTTTCTATCAAGTAGAAACTCCATTTCCATAAAGGTGGCATTCCTAGAAACAAACACTTTTGTTTCGTTTGGATAGTAGAAGTAGTATCCAATAGAATTTTTTGTATATCCAATGAAGTAGCATAAGATGGATCTAGTATCCAGCTTATCTCGCACTATCTGCTTCACGTAAGCATGACATCCCCAAATCCTCATAAATGAGTATTTGGGTGGTTTGCCCATCCATATCTCATATGGAGTCTTATCCACTGCCTTGGTGTGGACATTGTTCAACAACATTACCGCTGTTTCGAGCGCATAGCCCCAAAACGAGGTAGGAAGCTCAGTGAAGCTCATCATAGATCGAACCATGTCCATCAGGGTTCGATTTCGACGCTCCGCTACACCATTGAGCTGTGGTGTGGCCGGAGGGGTCCACTGCGAGAGAATCCCATTCTCTCTTAGATAGTCTTGAAATTCAGCACTCAAGTATTCACCATCTCGATCGGATCGAAGTGCTTTAATACTTTTACCTAATTGATTTTCTACTTCAGCCTTGAATTCTTTGAACCTTTCAAAGGATTCAGACTTGTGCTTCATTAAGTACCAGTACCCATACCTAGAGTAATCATCGGTAAAGGTGATGAAGTATGTGTTAGAGTAGATGCCCAACTAGCCAACTTGTGGAGTGTGGGTTTTATTGACTGTTGTATATGACAATCTTTATATATGTTATTAGCATTTCATTATGGCATTCTTTATTTTCATTATGTTATATGATGTTAACAATTGTGTTGGATAAAGACCTAGAATGCACCATAGGTGTATATTAGATGTGATAGTGGATATGATGGCTATCATGAAACACATCTAATAGTCACTGTGTATTCTGAATTCGTTCCTAGTCGATTGGGCCGTCAAAATGAGGATAAGGCCGCCCGAGCTTGAGACTAGCATCTGCGATGTGAAGTACCATGTTTCATTGGTAGGGAACATTGTGATGTTCTGAGCATGCAGATGGATAGTGACCTGGTGATCTATCAAACTACCCTCGTTCGGACTTTCCAAGTGGTTACCATTTGTCGAGTGGATAAGTCCGAGGTCTTGGTTGTACTGATTAGTCCTCACTACTCGAAGCGTCATTGAGACTCTATATGATAGGCACCTCACTTTGACCCGTTTGCCGACTCATTTGGGGTCATTAGGCGGCGGGATTGGGTGAGGTCCCGATGCATGTAGGAGTCGATGCTTCGTTGTCGAGGATTCACCGCTCGCTTTCATGCGTGGATATCCTATGCTATCTGAGGGGATAATAGTGTATAAATCTCTGGCCAGAGTACTGGATGTGTTTTGGGTAAATGGTTTTGCCTAGTAACACTCGTGATGTCACTATTCGATCTCCAAGATGTATGCATAGCTGTCGGATCTCTAGCGACTCTCGATTTACCAATGGTCGTTGATCTGATCGGGATATATGTGTTGAAAGGACCGTACTGTACGCTAACCACGACCAACTGGTTCTTGCAGACACTATCAGTGATACCTAGGGGATCATGGGGCGATGTTGCTAGGCGGTTTACCATGATCCGATGGACAGGTCCGAAATTGTGATTTCGAAGCCACAATGGTTGTGGGCCCACGGCTAGCAGTATCCCTGAACCATTGAGGGTCACACAAGTACTGGATTCATGATTCCCGCACGGAAACTGAGCTCAATGTGTTGAGCATAGGAAGGGGATTTTAGGGAGTGCGACTTCCTAAAAGTCAACAGGGGTCAAATTGCGATTTCCCACTGTTGAGGGGCAAAACCGTCATTTTGGACTAGGTATCTGAAAAATTGTTTTTCGCATCATAATATTCAGCTTTGGAAACAGAGTCGATCGGTCCGATCTGATCGTCGATCGTAGTTATGATGAAACCGTGGTGATTTAAATGAACCGAATGTTCATATGGACTTGGGCCTGACCCAAGTCCAATTGGTCCGGTTCAAGCCCATGAACCATCTTTAATTAGAAGAGATGGTCTAGGGCTAAACAATCAATCATTTTCAATCAAACCCTAGCCTCCAAGCTCCAAAACCGCCGCCCCTCCTCTCAAACCTCACGCACGGCCGCCGTCCACCGTCGCGCCTGCGCCGTGCCACCGCCGTCCGTTCGTCGTGTGATCGGACTTGTTTCGATCACCGCGACGAGGAGTTTCCGTCCGTGCCAGAATCCGTCAGATCTTCTAGTGCAGATTGACGGAGGAATCTTGATTCCGGTCGTGGACCTGATTAGGAGGATCTACCGCCGCCTACAATTCAAGAGCCAGATTTCCCTGTGAATTCTGGTTGGAGCCAGGCGTCTAGACGCCAGCAAGGTAGCAATTCGATAAACTCCATATGAATGTTTATTGAATTGAATTAATGTATTGAAAGTTTCTCGGGGCATTTTTTGATTTCCGCTGCGCCGCCGGGAAACGGGATCCGGATCCGTCACTTTCGCCAACAGTGGTATGAGAGCTCAGGCTCGGATCCTTCAATACATAATTGTGCCATAATTTCATGGATCTCAAATTTTTCAGAACAAAAATAATTTTATGAAACTGGCCACGGCGCCGTCGCGCATGGCGGCGCCACACCGCGCTCATGGGCGCGCGTGTGATCGCGCGCTGGCCGCGCGATGGCCAGCCTTAAGTCGCGCGCTGGCCGCGCGATGGCCGACTGGAGGCAGCCTGCCTTGCGCAAATCGTTGCGCGGTGGTGCTGCTGGATGCGGCACTCTCGGGCGCAACTTGCTGGAAGGTGCCGCGCTTGGCGCGGCGGTGTGCGGCCATGTGCCGCACGCAATGTTGGCGACGGCCGCCGTCCGGCGAACTTCCCGGCAGCGTTGCGACGGCTAATTTTCTTATAAGTTTTGTTCGGGCCTGTACCGGTCAGCCCATGAAGTTTTTGGGCCAATATTCGATATTGGGCCGATTTTGGTCGATTTTGAAATTTTTGAGATTTTGGGCCTAAAATCGTTTTAAGCCCAATATGATGCAATTAAAATTGCAAAATATGATTTTAGTTATGAAATATTATTTTATAATTAAAATATGATTTTGTTGATTAAAATATGATTTATCGACAAAATGCGATTTTATTATAAAATGCGATTTTGTAATTAAAATATGATTTTGTGGGTAAATAATTTGATTATTTAAATATATGCATATTAATTAGATTGATTGCATGTTTGGGATGATCGAGAGCAGTGCCCAATGTGTTAGGTGTATGCTTTAGGTTTTGCCATTTCGGTTGTAATATATTATTGATATCATTTAGAGTGGGTCTGTTTGTGGCCCGTTCCCACCCCTTGAAAATTGTATCCCTTACTAGTCATGGCAATTTAAATGTAAATTACTAGATTTAGTGGGAGGACATCTGAAGCCGGTGAAGATGATGATCAAAGATATTGAAGACCGAAGATCTGTAAAACCGGAAGCAATTGTAATAGAATTGCATTGCATATTGCATTTCACCTAGGACTGGACCCAGGTCCGTGATTGGCAACCACGGACCGCATAGATCTCGCGATCGATCATCCCAAAGTTTATTTATATATACGATATATATGTTTAGTTGAATCCGCATGTTTTAAATTATGATTTAAAATTGCATAAGACCAAATTTTTCAAAAATAAAATCCCTCGTTTTAAATACGATTTAGAACTAATATCAAGATTAAAAGTTTATTCGATAAACTAAGGGAATTTACATCTGTTTAAATTATCCCTACCTTCCATCAACAATGGGTGTACGCCGATGCTACTCGCATACATGGCCCGGATCATATTATTGAGGGGGTTATGTATGCCGGAAAGCTGTACACGTCATTGACAATTGTTGTGAGTCGGTTGGAACTCCCTTTAACATTGGCTCATATTATTGGGGACGTTAAGGGGACCGTCCTTCATGACTCAACATTGATGGGTCATCTTGACATGTGATAGTAAACGGCATCATATTATTGGGCCCTTACTGGACGTGAGGTGAATACATGGAGGTTGCACCGGTTGCAATTGAATTCTACCTTTTTGGGGTCATGATTGGCTGATATTATTCGGGACCATGATCGCTTGATTGGACTCCATGTACCCACTAAGGAAACTTGCTTTCCCGATTTCATTAGAGGGTGGTGAAATCGTTAAAATAGTGAGAGGGTAATTCATAAAACTAAATGACCTTGTTTTATGTCTTAGCACTTTTCATATATAGTTAGTAATGCATGTCTGTTTTTTTTTCAGTATAAACTTCTTTAAAATGTCTTCGATAAAAAACCCACTCGCTGCTATACTGGATAGCAACAAGTTCACCGATCTGAACTACCAAGACTGGCTTCGAAACCTCAACATTGTGTTGGCATCGGAGAAACTTCTCTATACGATAGAGAAGAGCCCTCCGAAGGAAGCCCCTACCGATATCAGCCCTGAGGAGCTGGTTACGCTTAAACAATGGTGGGATGACGAGCTTAAGACTCGATGCTATGTGATGGCATCGATTTCCAACGAAATGCAACGGCGCTTTGAGAAGACAAAGTATGCTGCTGACATACTCTTTCATCTCAAGGAACTGTATGGTGAGAACTCTCGACATGAGAGGTTCACCGCTGTCAAGGAGCTCATGACGAGCCGCATGCGTGATGGGACTTCGGTCCGCGAGCATGGGGTTCGTATGATTGGGCTCGTTGAAAAGCTGGCGGGCCTTGATATCACACTTCCACACGAGCTGTCTGTGGATGTGCTTCTCCTCTCACTACCCGCTGCATTCGACCCCTTTGTGGTCAACTTCAACATGAACAAGCTGGCGGCCACCAGAGGGAAAGCCAGCCAAGAAGCCCAAGGCAAAGGCTTCCAAGCCAAACAAGTCCGAGGATGTTTGTCACCACTGCCACAAGCCTGGCATTGGAGGAGGAACTGCAAGGAGTACCTCGAGCAGTTGCGAACTGCAAAAGGTATGTTCTATATCGAAATAAATATCTCTTAATTCGAATTCTTGGGTACTTGATACCGGATGTGGATCTCATATCTGCAATGATTTGTAGGTGATGACAAGAAGCCGACGTCTTAGAGAGGGTGAGACCCACTTGAGGCTGGGCAATGGAACAAGAGTTGCTGCAGTAGCTATAGGAGATGTCTATTTATTTCTATCGTCAAATTTTAAGTTGTTATTGAAAGATGTTTTATTTGTTCCCGAATTAATAAAGAACATTATTTCTGTTTCTATGCTTGATAGTGATGGATATTCTTGTGTTTTTTCTAATTCGATTTGCAATATATACAAGAATGAATGTTTGATTGGTATTGGGGAATGCGAAAACGATCTATACACCTTAAAATTAAAACCAGTTCCAACTCGCGATGTGGAAACACATACAACAACAATTAAAAGGAAATACGATAGCTTAAACCCAGCACAACTTTGGCATGCTAGGCTAGGTCATATTTCTCTAAGAAGGATGAACAAGTTAGTTAGGAGTGACATGTTTGATTTGTCAGACATTAACTCCCTACCGACTTGTGAGTCTTGTCTCAAGGAAAAGATGACTAAACAGCCCTTCAAGGGCAAGCCTGAACGTGCTCAAGGCCTATTGGATTTGATCCATACTGATGTGTGTGGCCCACTTAGCATTGGTACTAAGTACGGTCACACATACTTCATCACCTTTACCGATGATTACTCTAGGTATGGGTACTTGTACTTAATGAAGCACAAGTCTGAATCCTTTGAAAGGTTCAAAAAATTCAAGGCTGAAGTAGATAATCAGCTAGGCAAGAGTATTAAAGCACTTCGATCCGATCGAGGTGGTGAATACTTATGTGCTGAATTTCAAGACTATCTAAAAGAGAATGGGATTCTCTCACAGTGGACCCCTCCGGCCACACCACAGCTCAATGGTGTAGCGGAGCGTCGTAATCGGACCTTGATGGACATGGTTCGATCTATGATGAGCTTCACTGAGCTTCCTACCTCGTTTTGGGGCTATGCGCTCGAAACGGCGGTAATGTTGTTGAACAATGTCCACACCAAGGCAGTGGATAAGACTCCATATGAGATATGGATGGGCAAACCGCCCAAATACTCATACATGAGGATTTGGGGATGTCCTGCTTACGTGAAGCAGACAGTGGGAGATAAGCTGGATACGAGATCCATCTTATGCTACTTCATTGGGTATCAAAAGAATTCCATTGGATACTACTTCTACTATCCAAGTGAAACAAAAGTGTTTGTTTCTAGAAATGCCACCTTTATGGAAAGGGAATTTCTACTTGATATAAAGGGCAAAATAGTAGAACTCGAAGAGGTTCGAGACCAATTGAAGTACCAAGTGAATCTCCTGCACCTCCAGAGCCAGTACCAGAAATGGTCGCATCTAGGAGATCTGAAAGGGTTCCTAGGGCTCCTGAGAGATATGGTTTTCTCCTTGAAGATGATCAAAGTGATCAAGTTGTTGGATCTGATCCAAGAACTTTCAAGGAGGCAATTTCCGATGCTGATTCTAATTTGTGTCTTGAAGCAATGCAGTCTGAGTTTGACTCAATGCATGCAAACCAAGTTTGGACTCTTGTTAATCCTCCCGAAGGAATTGTTCTTATTGGGTGCAAATGGATATACAAGAGAAAGCTTGGGCCTGATGGTAAGGTATTGACCTACAAGGCACGACATGTCACGAAAGGTTACACTCAAAGGCAAGGTGTTGACTATGATGAAAATTTTTTACCAGTCGCAATGTTCAAGTCGATTAGAATCTTACTTGCCATAGCCACATGGTACGACTATGAGATATGGCAAATGGATGTGAAAACTGTGTTCCTTAATGGAAACATTAAGGAAGAGATCTATATGACGCAGCCTGAGGGTTTCACATCTGTAGGAAGTGAGCATAAGGTATTCAAACTTCAGAGATCGATCTACGGTCTCAAACAAGCATCGAGGAGTTGGAACCTGAGATTCGATGAAATAATTAAGGAATTTGGTTTCATCAAGAATTCCGAGGATCCATGTGTATATAAGAAGGTAGTTAAAAGCGCTGTGACATTCCTTGTACTTTACGTTGATGACATTCTACTCATTGGGAATGATGTAGGAATGCTGCAATCAACTAAAGTATGGTTGTCTAGTAGATTCTCGATGAAGGACATGGGTGAAGCATCCTATATTCTTGGAATACAGATCTATCGGGATAGATCAAAACGGATGCTCGGACTCACCCAAGCCACCTACATCGATACCGTACTTAAGAGGTTCTCTATGGAAGAGTCCAAGAGAGGACACCTACCTATGTGCCACGGGGTCACTCTATCTAAGTCTATGTGTCCGAAGACTGATGAGGAGATAGAGAGTATGACACGTGTGCCATATGCCTCGGCAATAGGTAGTATTATGTATGGCATGATCTCAACTAGATCGGATGTCGCATATGCTCTGAGTGTCACGAGCCGCTACCAGGCCAACCTCGGCCAATTGCATTGGAAGGCTGTAAAAGATATTCTTAAGTACTTACGAAGGACTAAGAATATGTTCACGGTCTATGGGGGTGGTGAACTGAAACTGGAAGGCTACATTGATTCTAGATTCCAGTGTGACGTGGATGATTCGAAGTCAACCTCTGGATTTGTATTCATGCTCAATCGTGGTGCTGTCTCTTGGAAGAGTTCCAAGCAAGACACCATCGCGGATTCAACCACTGAGGATGAGTACATCGCAGCATCAGCTGCTGCTAAGGAGGCGGTTTGGATAAGGAATTTCGTCCAAGAGTTGGGCGTCATTCCTGATGGAGTTGGTCCAGTCCCGGTGTACTACGACAACACGGGTGTCGTTGCGCAAGCAAAGGAGCCTAGGTCTCACCAAAGATCCAAACATATACTGAGTAAATACCACATAATCCGGGATATTGTGGCTAGAGGTGACATAACAGTTGAGAGAGTCGCCTCTGCGGACAACATTGCTGATCCACTTACGAAGCCCTTGCCAGGACCGTTGTTTGAAAAACATCACGAAACAATGGGACTGCGTCTGATGAGTAGTTGGCTATAGGGCAAGTGGGAGATTGTTAGAGTAGATGCCCAACTAGCCAACTTGTGGCGTGTGGGTTTTATTGACTCTTGTATATGACAATCTTTATATATGTTATTCGTATTTCATTATGGCATT
Source organism: Dorcoceras hygrometricum (assembly GCA_001598015.1). NCBI lineage: Eukaryota > Viridiplantae > Streptophyta > Magnoliopsida > Lamiales > Gesneriaceae > Dorcoceras > Dorcoceras hygrometricum. The sequence continues at coordinate 7,207 of KQ991218.1, read as the reverse complement.
CTTTATTTTCATTATGTTATATGATGTTAACAATTGTGTTGGATAAAGACCTAGAATGCACCATAGTGTATATTAGATGTGATTGTTGGGGATCCGGATCCGCCCCCCGGTCAGGCAGCGGAAAAACAAAAATTAGAGTACCGGGAGGCGATCAATACGAAAAATAGTTCTACATGTATCAACATACATAGGGTGTTTCAGGCGTGTTACCTCGCTGGCACTTGTGCCTGGCTCCAACCGGTGTTTCAAGAACCCGGCGCTTCTCGGTTGATTGCGGTAGTTACGTCAATCCGGTCCACGACCAGATCCAAGACTCCTTCGTCAGACTGCACTAGAAGTCCTGACGAGATCAGCACGATCGGATTCTCCACGTCGAACTGGCCGGAACAAATTTCCGGCGACGATCGGCGGCGGGCGGCGGCGGCGCACGGCGGGCGGCGGCGGCGCTAGGAGAGGAGGGGAGGGGCGGCTATGTGCTAGGTTTAGGGTTACAATGATGTAATTGTATTATTGATTAAGTCACTTAGTCTTAATTAAATAGACTTCAAGTTGGACTTGGGCCGGTCCAACGGGCCCGGGTCCAAATGACGATATCTATCGCTGTGACTTCATCTCAACTCCGATCGCCGATCAGATCGGACCGATCGACTCAGTTTCTAAAACTGAATGTTATGATGTGAAAAACAATTTTTCAGATCATCAAACCCTAAATAGTTCTGCAAGCAGTGATGGGTTCGAGATTGTCTATGAGTACAGCCTATCACCCACAGACAGATGGTCAGTCTGAGCGGACTATCCAGACTTTAGAGGATATGCTGTGAGCAGTTGTGATGGATTTCAGTGGTGGCTGGCAGGATTCTTTGTCGTTGGTTGAGTTTTCGTATAATAACAGCTACCAGGTGACTATCGGGATGGCTCCATTTGAGGCGTTGTATGGTCGAAAATGCAGATCTCCGATTTGTTGGGAAGAAGTTGGTGAGAAACAAATTTCTACCCCTGAGTTTGTGCAGCAAATGAAAGATCAGATTGATTTGATTCGAAGTAGAATGAAGGCTGCAGAAGATAGATTTACCAGCTATGCTAACCGAAGACGTCGACCATTAGAGTTTGAGGTTGGCGATCGAGTATTTCTCAAAGTTTCTCCTTTCAAGAGCGTGATGCGCTTCAGATTTAAAGGCAAATTAGCTCCTAGATTCGTTGGTCCCTTTGAGATTATCGAGCGGATTGGACAGTTGGCTTATCGATTGAGACTGCCTGATGAGTTGGCAGCGATGCATGATGTCTTTCATGTGTCAATGTTGAGAAAATATGAGCCAGATCCGTCCCATGTGTTGAGAACCAACGAAGTCGAGCTGGATTCTGCCTTCAGCTATGTTGAATATCCAGTGCAGATTTTGGATCGGAAGGAGAAGCATCTGAGGAACAAAGTGATTCCGTTGGTGATGGTCCAATGGAGTAAGCATGGCCGAGAGGAAGCTACCTGGGAAGTTGAGGAGAAGATGAGGCAGGATTGGCCCCATCTGTTTGAGCACTGATAGTGTGAATTCCAGGTAAATTCTGATTCTTTGCTTCCAGTTTGGTTAGATGATTGTGTTTGATTTGAATGTTTTGATTGAATTTTTCCCTGAGTTTACCTTTGATTTGGAGAACGAAATCTCTTAAGGTGGGGAGAATTGTTGGGGATCCGGATCGCGCCCCCCGGCGAGGCAGCGGAAGAACAGAAAAACATGTGCCGGGATACGATCAATACGATGAAAAATTCATATCTATGACATTCATAGGGTGTTTTAAAGAATACCTTGCTGGCACTTGTGCCTGGCTCCAACCGGAATTACAAGAACGCCGACTCTTCACGGTAGGTGGCGGTAGATCCGTCAATCAGGTCCACGACCGAGACCGATCTCCCTCCAATCACCTGTACTAGAAGGCAGAAGGATTTTATCGCCAATGGATTCTCCTCGAAAAACTAGGCCGTTACAAGAACGCCGACTCTTCACGGTAGGTGGCGGTAGATCCGTCAATCAGGTCCACGACCGAGACCGATCTCCCTCCAATCACCTGTACTAGAAGGCCGAAGGATTTTATCGCCAATGGATTCTCCTCGAAAAACTAGGCCGGAAACAATTTTCCGGCGAGCGGCGGCGGCGTGAGGTAGATGAAGAGAGGGGGCGGCGGTTTTGTGCTTAGGGTTAGGGTTTAGAGTCTTGTGTGTTTATTATGAAGTCTAATCTATATTAAATAGATATTAGTGTTGGACTTGGACCGGCCCAACGGGCCCGGGTCCAACGGATGAACATTCAGTTCATCTCCATCACCGAGACTTCATCGTAACTCCGATCGCCGATCAGATCGGACCGATCGACTCA
>KQ991217.1:0-11118 GCA_001598015.1 Dorcoceras hygrometricum | reverse complement strand
CGCCGGGGCGCCCCCCCCCCCCAACAAACCACGCGGCAGCAGCCGCACGCACGCCGCATCGAGTGCGGCATCGCCGCGCCAAGCGCGACGCACGGCCGCGCGCCAACCAAGGCGCACACCCGTCGGGTGTGGCGCATCACCGCACAACGTTTGCGCGAGGCTGGCTGCCTCTGGTCGGCCGCTGTTTAGCATCTCTGTCACGAAACCAAGCGCGGCCAGCGTGCTGGTTATCGCGCGTGCATATGGCGCAGCGGCGGTTGGTTGCCGCCGCCCACGGCGGTGGCCGGCGGCCATCAATTTGTTTTTTCGATTTCAAAACTATGAGATCCATGCAATTCAGGCAACAATGTATTGAAGGATCCGAGCCTGTGCTCTGATACCACTGTTGCCATACGGTGGCGGATCCGGATCCCACTTCCCGGGACGCAGCGGAAAAACAAAAATTTGCCCGAAAAGTGTTCAATACATTAATATAAATCTACAAACATACATAGGGTGTTCATAGATTGCTACCTTGCTGGCGTCTAGGCGCCTGGCTCCGACCAGTTTCACGAGGTAACCGGCACTTCAAACTGTAGGCGGCGGTAGATCGTCAATCAGGTCCACGACCGGAAACAATCTTCCTCCAATCAGCCTGCACTAGAAAGCTGACAGATTTTGGCACGGACGGAAACTCCTCGTCAAGCTGATCGGAACAAGTCCGATCAACGTATGCGGTGGCGCGGCCGAGAGAGGGGGCGAGTGGTCTAGATGGAGGCTAGGTTATGAGTTGTATTGTATTGTAATGAAGCCCTAAGTCTATTATAAGTAGACTAGTAATGGACTTGGACCGGCCCAACGGGCCCGGTCCAAATGAAGATATCCATCACTGCGACTTCATTACAACTCCGATCGCCGATCAGATCGGACTGATCGACTCAGTTTCCAAAACTGAGTATTATGATGTGAAAAACAATTTTTCAGATACCTAGTCCAAACCGTTTTTCCCCTCAACAGTGGGAAATCGCAATTTGACCCCTGTTGACTTTTAGGAAGTCGCACTCCCTAAAATCCTTTTCATATGCTCAACACATTGAGCTCAGTTTCCATGCAGGAATCATGAATCCAGTACTTGTGTGACCCTCAATGGTTCAGGGATACAGCTAGCCGTGGGCCCACAACCATTGCGGCTCCAAAATCACAATTTCGGACTTGCCCAACGGATCATGGTAAAGCGCCTAGCAACATCGCGCCATGATCCCCTAGGAATCACCGATAGTTCCTGCAAGAACCAGTTGGTCGTGGTTAGCGTACAGTACGGTCCTTTCAACACATATATCCCGATCAGATCAACGACCATTGGTAAATCGAGAGTCGCTAAAGATCCGATAGCTATGCATACATCTTGGAGATCGAATAGTGACATCGCGAGTGTTACTAGGTAAACCCATTTATCTAAAACACTTTAGTACTCTGGCCAGAGATTTATACACTATTATCTCCTCAGATAACATAGGATATTCACGCATGAGAGCGAGCAGTGAATCCTCGACAACGAAGCATCGACTCCTACATACATCGGGATCTCACCCAATCCCGCCGCCTAATGACCCCAAGTGAGTCGGCAAACGGGTCAAAGTGAGACGCCTATCATGTAGAGCCTCAATGACGTTTTGAGTAGTGAGGACTAATAATTACAACCAAGACCTCGGACTTATCCACTCGACAAATGGTAACCACTTGGAAAGTCCGAACGAGGGTAGTTCGATAGATCACCAGGTCACTATCCATCTGCATGCTCAGAACATCACAATGTTCCCTACCAATGAAACATGGTACTTCACATCGCAGATGCTAGTCTCAAGCTCGGGCGGCCTTATCCTCATTTTGACGGCCCAATCAACTAGAAACGAATTCAGAATACACAGTGACAATTAGATGTGTTTCATGATAGCCATCATATCCACTATCACATCTAACATACACTATGGTGCATTCTAGGTCTTTATCCAACACAATTTTTAACATTATAATCATAATGAAAATAAAGAATGTCACAAATAAATGCGAATATCATATATAAAGATTGTCATATACAAGAGTCTATAAAACCCACACGCCACAAGTTGGCTAGTTGGGCATCTACTCTAACACTGACACCCCAGCTGTCAAGAAGAAACGGACAAAATCTGGGAAAACTGCCCAAAAGGAGGAGGCTTTGGCACTTACTACTGTAGCACAAGAAGATGTGCCTCTCCAGACCATTGCACCTTCTTCAGCTGTGCCAGCTGAGACAGAATCAGCGATGGAGAATGTTGCTGAGGAACAACGGGTAGAGACAGCTGTTGATACTGTTGATGAGATCATTGCTCAGATTATATCAGAGACAGCAGATTTGGAAACAGATGAGAGGGAATCAGATATGGTTGCTCAGTCTTCTGGAACAGACGTCATAATGGAGGAAACAGTTGTTGTCTTTCCTACTCTCGATTTTAAATTGTTTATAAGTGAAGCGGACCGAATGATTGAAACTGGAAGTGATAGCGGGGATGAAATGGAGGACCCAGAACCTTTGAGATCTGGGAAAGCTGATAACTTGTCAGGGTCTATGCAATCAGTGAAGATTCCAAGCACCGAAATAGCGGATATCGCACCTACTGTTGACGGGAAGACATCTGATGAAGAATCGATGTCTATTGACGATCTTTTGGCCAATATCCCAAATGACTCAACGCTACCTTCTTCTGCTGGCGTTATAACCAAGATTCAGTTTGGGAAAAGTATTGAAATCAGAGGAGTCGAGGAAGGGGACAGGTAAAAGACCAGGCTTCCAAAGATTCCAGCTGCTGATAAGGGGAAAGCGCCTCTTTCAGAGAAGGATCCGATAAAAGGGCACCCGACCCGGGAGATTTTTTCTTTAATATGTGCAGATATAGAGTTGCTTATCAAGTTGCGAGAACAGGTTATAGACGAAGTTGATAAATTCTTTAATTCTTTCAGTTTTCGCCTCTTGGCTGTCTTAAAGTAAGAGGACATATATGCTAAGGAGGAACAAGTGTTGACGTGGGCACAAACAGATTCCACTAAGATCTCTCTTCAACGGTGCATGTATATACTGAACAAGTACAGAGAGTTACTGCTTCGAAAATTTTTGGAGGCTAGACGCTCAAATTTTGTAGCGGGTCATTCATTGTCAGCTGTTGACCTTATAGTGCTGGATATGTTATCTTATCTTCATCGCATTGTTTTGGAGGAATTGCGGACGCAGATGCAAGTATACGGATTAAGTTGGGAGATGATGTGCTATTCGAGCCTCTTTGAAGGTGATAAAAGGGATCGTGGTGCAGTGATTGCACGATCAAATACTTCCACCAGGTCTCTGTGTTGGCTTCGAACCAAAATCATGGTTAATGGGTCTTGGGTTATTCAAGAAGCCAATGACTTATGGCAGCGCCTGCCCAAGCAAACTGTCCCTCTCACGATAGAATTATCACGACAAAGGCAATTCGATGATACTCTTGCCCCAGTGAGTGAATTTTTCAAAGTGTTTCAGAAACAATGGGCTGATGTTTGTATAGAAGCTGCACAGTTTTACTTTTCTAGAAATCTACAGCCTGTTGGAACATTCAATAGTTGCAAGTTTTTAGCAGTTGTTAGCAACGGAGAAGTTAGGGATGTTCCCGTAGATCAAACAGAATTTTGTGGGACTTTTAGACGCGGACTTGATGTACAGATAGTTCTTTCAGATTCTAGTTCAAGCTCTTCTTCCAGTCATGAATTTATGGATTTTCATGTAAATAGTCCTTCAAATGAAGAGACCTCTGTCACTCAGTTTAATTCTCTTGTTGACCCTCCTGTGGGTACATACAATCCTGTTGATCAGATTTCTCTGTCAACTGCTCCTACCACAGATGCTGCAGAATCTTTTACCGCTCTCCGGGCATCTATCTCTCGAATTTTTGCTAATCACGAGAAAGCTTCTAGGAGGTTAGGCGATTCTCAGAGCGAAATCCTATTCAAAATCGATCATCTCGAGAAAACTTTTGTTGACGCTCTTACCCAGCAAGATCTAGCTTTCCACAGTTTGATTAAAAATGTTCGTCAAGAAGCTCAGAATCAAGCAGACATCACATCAATAGAACTGAAATTTGTTCGAGCACAGAATGTTGTTTTGATGACAGAGTTAGCGGATACTCGAAAGGAGGTTCAAGAATTGAAGGCTGCTTTCTCCAATGACATATTGGATTTTCATGCGCAAGCGCAGGAAAATTATAACAACCTCACCACCCAGCTCTCTGAACTCGTTGATTACATTAATCGAGGTGGTAATGAAAAAAGGGGGAAAGTAGCAGCCGTGGCCCGTAGCCTCCACCTGATGATAGAGACAGAAGTGTTTCTGGTGGGTCTGATGGAAGAAACAGAGGAAGAAGAAGTGAATCATCAAGGAAGCGATATTTCAGCAGTGGTGGTGGACCTCGAGAGGAGGAGTGCTGAATACTGGTTTGGAGGAAAATAATCCACCCAGCTCTCTGAACTCGTTGATTACATTAATCGAGGTGGTAATGAAAAAAGGGGGAAAGTAGCAGCCGTGGCCCGTAGCCTCCACCTGATGATAGAGACAGAAGTGTTTCTGGTGGGTCTGATGGAAGAAACAGAGGAAGAAGAAGTGAATCATCAAGGAAGCGATATTTCAGCAGTGGTGGTGGACCTCAGAGGAGGAGTGCTGAATACTGGTTTGGAGGAAAATAATCAGATGTATTTACAGTTTGCTGTACAAACCTTTTGTACTCAACATATTCCGTTTATAAAATTTTAGCAGATTTGAAGCAATTTATTTTGCTTCTCTATATAAGTCATAAGGCTGCTAAGTTTTGTCATCACCAAAAAGAGGGAAATTGTTAAGATAAAATTTATAGTTTTGGTGATAACAAAATAATACTGAGAACTGATCTTAAGTATTTCCAGAAGATAAGAGAATTGAAGATTTCAGATTCCGTGACGTCATTGAGAGTTTTGCAGAAGACAAGAGAATTGAACTTTTCAGATCTCGTGACGTCATGCCTTTTAGTTACAGTTTTCCAGTTTAGAGAGTTTTGAGCTAAGAATTGACTTCTGAGTTGACCATTCGGGACAGTTGTTCATATTTGAGGACATTCAAACTTGGTTCAGAAGCTACAGTAAGAGATCTGTGTTAAAGTAAAGAATTCCGAGATTCAGATTTCTGTTATCGGGTTGATACCTTCGAATCAGATTTGGTTATTTGGATCAGTTGAGTATTCTGGTCAGGACTTCAGTATTGAAAGTTCTCAGACATCTCAGTAACAGATTCCGTTATATTCACTCATGTGGTATTATTCAGATTTGAGAGTGTAAAGAGATTTCTCTCTAGTTACTTCAGATCTCAGTACTTCAGAAAGTGATTACAGAACTAACAGAGTACATCAGATTTGAGGTTGTCAGAAGTGTTCGACTTCGACTTAGGAACAGTATACTTTCAAAAGTCGCAAGTATTCAGATGTTGCAAATATTTAGATATTTCTATGTATTCAGATGTGACAGTTACGAATACTCAATCAGCGATAAGATAGTCATTTTACTCAAGGGAGAGACAACTGATTAATGGAAAACTTTCAAGAATGAACTACGAACCGCTTCAATCGCTATCATACGATCAAATTGGAAAGAATCAATGGTCATGATTTAATCGTGCAAATGCCTGGAATTAAGGAGACAATGTCAGAGCTATCTTGGGTAATGGTACACAGTACGCAGAGGGTGTTATACGATGTTTGCCCAAATATGGATATACGACAATTTGGTCCTGACGAGCGCGGTTTACCTTTCATTGTACGATACGATGCAGAGGAGAATATTTTACTGGCTACTTTTTCTGACCGTTGAAGACAAAGAGTATAAAAGACAGAAGTTTTCAAATGAAGTGGCTCTCGGTCATTCTTTGTTGATCTCGCTATCTCTTGCTCTCTCTCATTCGCTGGAATAATTCTCAAACACTCAAGCAAATCATTTTGAAGTTCCAGTGTGTCAATCTCGAACACAAGTTTCTTTGCTGTTTTTTAATTGCTTAATCTTCGAGATATCTTTTGGTTTACATTTGTAAATAGTTATTGTTGATAAAATAACCAGAAGATTTACAGTACTCAAAAACCATTGTATTTCACTGTTATCATTCAGATTGAGTCTGTAACGAACGTGCTATGTGAAGCCGTTTGAGAAAAGAATTTGTTGTTTGTATTCAGCAGCTGCGTCTGCTTGTAGTTGGAGTTGCTAGGAGTTCACTTGGAGCGTAGCTCAGTGACCGGGTGTTTACAGCGTCTGTATTCATCAAATTCTTCTAGTGGAACCTTCCTGAAAAGGAAGAAGGGGAGACGTAGGATTTGATATCCGAACTTCCATAAACAAATCTCTTGACCTTGCACTCTCACTTTACTGCATTACATTTACATTTACAATGTTCACAGATTAATCGATTTCATTCCGCACATTATTTGTTAGTCGAGAATCTGACTTGAAACTGAGATACCTAAAATCTGGTAACACAGATTTAAGTTAAGCGAGGCGCTTGTAAAAATTGTGTTAAGGTTTCGAAAATTTAAAATCTCAAGGAGTTCATTCAACCCCCCCTTCTGAACTCCTAAACCTGTTTTCGATCCATATTGATCCTATCACAGCTTCCCGCCTTTTTATGTTAGTCTCTGCTCGGATTGCAGCTCCTATTAAGTCCTCAAAGCTTGTGGCTTGGTAGACTGCAAGGGCTGACAGGATACGACTATTCAGACCCTTCTTGAATCGGTGCATCTTCAGAGTATTATCTGCCATGATCGTTGGGACATAGGTGCCCAATGAGTTGAACTTGGATGTATACTCTACTAATGACATGTCTGGCTATTCAGACCCTTCTTGAATCGGTGCATCTTCAGAGTATTATCTGCCATGATCGTTGGGACATAGGTGCCCAATGAGTTGAACTTGGATGTATACTCTACTAATGACATGTCTGCAGACTGGGTGAAAGTTTGAAACTCGCTGAGCCGTTGCATTCTGACTTCCATTGGGAAGTACTGTCTCAAGAATGCTTCCCGAAATCATTGCCACGTGATTTGTCCATTTGCAGTCATGATTGGCTCGACTGCTTCCCACCATTTTCCAGCTTTGCCGTCGAGGAGTAGTGTTACCACATCTACTTTGAAAGCATCTTGGACTTCCAGTAATCTAAGTTGCGTTTCAATATTTTTCATCCAAGTCTGGGTAACTTCGGAGTCATGGTTCCCCGAAGGTGGGGCTTTGTTCTTGCGAAGGGACTCATAGTAGTAATTAGTCCCACGATGTGGAGGGGTATGAGGAGGAGCTTGGTTATGGTTGGTATTGACCAACCCTTGGAGAGTCGTGACAACTATGGTAGCTATTGCCATCAGGTCTTCTCTGCTAAGATCGCCTCTTGAATTGGAAGATCCTTCACCTACTTCGGTTGCCTGTCATATTCTGCCATAGGAAAGCTTACTAAGGATGGGTGCGTATAATTGCGAAATAAACGAGAATACTACAATACGTAGGGATAAGCAAATTTTCGATAGAAGGATGAATTGAATACAAGTTTTATTCGAAAGGTAAAACATATTTCTATTCATCAACAATCTCTCCATCGCCTACAGGAATATCCTCAAGCCCTTCTTCTTCCGGATCTTCCTTAGGTTCTTCCTCCCATTCATCATTGAATGGAGCAGGAGCACCGTTTTCTTCTTGCAGACCTTGGATTGTTTGGAGTAGACTAGTGTCTCCTCTACTAGGGCCTAGATGATTAGGTGTTGCTCTTGGATCGTATCTTCGACCTCTTGGATACGAGCCTGCAACTTATGATGGCACTCCAGATGGCTATCTCTAGCATGTTGTTTCTTTGCCTTCATCCTTTCAATTTTCTTTGACATGCAAAGGCCTATTTCAGTGAGTCCGGCAATGGTTGTGTGCGAGGCTTCTAATACTACTTGGTTATCTTATGCTCTTTCTTAGCCTCAACCAGCTGAGAGATACGACGATCGATGTCTTTATGGTACAAGGTCATCGGATTTCGCAGACTATGGTTATCACATCTCTGGAGTTGTAACTCTCTTTGTAGGCTGGATACCTTATCTTCCAATCCTTCCTTCATAGCAGTTGACTCTCGTCTCTCGGTTGCTATTTTGGCTCTAGGACATCTAACGTGTGGCTTTGGTTGTTGAGGGCAATCTGCTTCATACGAAGGGCAGCAGCAGCACAGGTACGGGGAGCAACGGGGGCCATTTTCTAAAATCGGAGAAAATTTTCCAAAAATAGAAAGTTGTGAGATTACTCCATAAATTGTGACTTCCAGTCATAGGGATTACAGAGTAGTCGATGGAATTGAAATCGGAGTTCCGTACAAGAAGTTATCGAATTTTCAAATCTTTTCATAAACGGTAAAAACGCGATTTCGGAGGCCTAAACGAAGGAATTTGGCCAAAAAGCGGCCTATGTCATGACATAGTCGTGAGTTTTATTCGTTGGACCATTTTGGAGGGGGTAGCACTGGTCTCATGCGTAAATATGCAAGTTCGTTCCGAACCTTGCAAAATCTCAGATTTGGTTTCCCAGCCGGATTATGAACCTGGTGAGCTCTGATACCACTAAAATGTCACGCCTTGAGATCAAGACTCGTGACATCGGTAATGTTAAACAATTATAAAATCGTAAAAATATTAAGCCTCATAGTATAGCTCAAAACCAGTCTGTTAACATAACCAAAATTATATTCGTCTTTACAACTTAAAATCAAAGTTTGCGAAAGCGAAAAAAATTACATTTAACCAAACAAAGTCTTCACCAGCCCTAGAACAGCTCCTGTTCATCCTCTTCAACCTGTTCTTCGCTTTTTATCTGGGTGGGAGAAGTAAGGGGTGAGTGTTTGGGGAAACACTCAGCAAGTGGGGGAGACCATTCGAGCATAAAAAGTACTTATACAGATATATATACTGGATTCAAACATCAGAACAGAGCAGAGCATATACATATAGCACTGATAATTACTTCGTTTCTATGGTTTACTGATCAATCCCTAATTTTTACTCCTCTAAGGAGTCGATTCCATAGTTACACCTTGTAACTCAGAGTGTGGAATATTCCGTAGACCCGTATTACGACAGAAACATCAGTGCTAGAACAGAGCATAGATCATAGCATAAACTTGACACGAAACGAAAGCTCGAATGATAATTCAAAACATAATATAGCATGATACCATATAATATCTCAAACGAATATAGCAAAAGCCCACTTACTGTCTCCTGAAGTTTGTGTGGTACAGTGCAACAGAAACAGTGTTCAGCTCAGACAGCTCAGACGAAATCTGGTACACGAAATCTGGTATATTACTGAGAAATTTACAGGTGGAGTGTGGGTCATCTGTTGCCACAATAGGGTATTTATAGGTGCAGAAACAGGGATGTCATAGGTCAGCCGTTACAGACTTGAATTCCAGATTTAATGGCCATTAAACTGGCTGTTACAAGAGCATTAGTGTAGGTATTGAATTGGACGGTTTAGTTGACCATTAATCTCTTTAATTCGACAGTTACGATTGGCTTTCCAGATGTAATCTGGTTTATAACGCGTGTAGCAGTTTGCTGAAATTCGTGAGCTGAGTTGACTTTTCCAAAGCTGAATTGACCAGTCAAAGCTGAGTTGACCATCCCAAATATGAGTTGACTGTTTGACCGTCCCAGATCTGGGTTGACTGTTGATCGTCTCAGATCTGAGTTGACTGTTGACTGTCCCAGATCTGAGTTTACTGTTGATCGTCCCAGATCTGAGTTGATCGTTGACTGTCCCAAATCTGAGTTGACTGTTGACTGCCCCAAATCTGAGTTTTTTTTGGGCTGTATTTTCGAGAGCTGAATTTCTGGGTTTTCACATAAACTCAATTTCAACATTAGTGTTTAGAGATTCTTAGCTAGTTAAGATCAAGCCAGTTAAGGTCAAACCAGTCCAGAGATTCTTAGCTAGTTAAGATCAAGCCAGTTCAAGAAACTCAAGCTCGAAAGAGTAGAAACAGAGTGAAACTACATCAATCTAAAAGAGCATATAAAATAGTGGTTTTTGGAACAGTTGAGAGAACGGCTCGGAATGTAAAATGGTACAATAGACCAGCTAGTTAGATAAGCCAGCTCGAAGAAAGATTCTTCTATAGAAATTATCGGGTTACAGATATGAGTGTACAAAGACTATTATCTGAATCAGTACAGAGCAAAAACAAGAGCAGATTAGTTGAGTGCATATTGAATCCGATCAACATAAGAATCAGAGTAGAAAAGCAGTTCAATGAACAGCGACCAGATCGGGAAACCAGCTAAGTAAGGATAACTTAGAAAAATGAATTTCAGAATGTTTCGCTGCTACGTACAGATTGATGTTATACGTTTGACCACTCTGTATTGATTAGTAGTCGTTGGAACTACTTTAAGCTAAGTTCAGATATGTAGATATTTGGTTCAAAATAAAGACGGTGCAGAGTTGCTAAAAGGGGAATTGCATTTAATGGTGATGTACGAACATCGTACAGGCATTTAGGTTGCCGCGGGAATTTCAATTTGGATATTCGATGTGTCTACTGGTAATTACCGTTGTATCAAAAGGGTATAAATAGAAGAGCATATCAGCTGTGAAGGTGTTACGAGACGAACCGATCACAACGAAATCAACGACTTACCAACCTACGAGTTTTCAAAAGCAAAAACAGAGTCGTATTCTCAAAACCAGCTCACAGCTAGTGACACATGCACACAGATTTCTTATTCAATTATTTGTGTCACGCAAACATTTGTACACACACTCTGTAGTGTTGAGTCATCACTGTAAATCATAAACAGAGAGTGTAGAGTGCTAGATTTGCACAACCACCTTAGTGCTGTGTTCATTGTATTTCGAACCAGATCGCGGGTCTGTGTTTGTGGTTGAGTGCTAGGAGTTCTTGCAGCTGCTGGCTCTCAGATTGGGTTTGTACAAGGAGTTGTATAAATCAAATCTTCTAGTGGAAATCCTTCCCGTTGAGGAAGAAGGGGAGACGTAGGAGAACTAACTCCCAACTTCCAGAAACAAATCTCTTGATCCCTT
>KQ991212.1:0-13764 GCA_001598015.1 Dorcoceras hygrometricum | reverse complement strand
ACAAACTACTTTGCTTCTTACGACTGGACAGACTTCTTTGCTTCTTATATTTAATTCCAGACTTCACCTATCTTCAAACTCCACGCAAGCTTCTCAGATTCTCTAAATTGTTCTTTTTCACCGCTTCGATCCTTCAATTTCTCTTTTAATTTCATTGTAGCTTGCGACTGAATCACTGTAGCTCACAACTGAATCACTGTAGCTTGCGGCTGATAAAATCTTTTCTTCTCACGACTGGACAAATTCTGCTTCATGACAGTTTTCTTCGATAGCTAACATCTGTACACTAAGTAGAAACATTAGTAACACAATAACAGGTTTTGTGTAATTCAAAACTTAATATGGATCTGTTTACACAGATCCATCAATCTCTCCCTTTTTGATTTACACAAAACTTTAAATAACAAATGCATGATCTAACAATTCTCTCCCTTTTGTGGGAATCAAAAAAGGGTCGAAAGCTGGTCTTCCCGAAATTTAAATCAAAGCTCTCCCTACACTGTAACAACAAAAACAACGTGACAGCAGGAATTTTCAATTTGAAAAACAAAAACATATTTTTGGAAAGAACCAAATGCAACAATATGCTATGATTTTGAAGAGGAAATATCGAAACAAAAACTGAAACTGATGCATAAACAGATATCTCAAATAAATAAAGACAAAGAAATCACTCTTCCTTTCTTTTATAATAAAAGCTCAAAGAAACACAAAGCATCAGCAGCTGAAATTTCCGCATAACAGAAAGTTTGAAAAATTTTCAGAGCACTTTAAATATTGTTTCAAATAAGAACATGTACTACCGAGTCACTCACATATGAAGAACCAGAAAGAAAATGTGACAGCTAAAGCTCAGATTTTCTTTCATTTCTCATATTTCGTCCCATGTGCTGTCACCGAGCCTCGCTCCAGGTGAACTTATAGCCCAACCGAAATAGGATCTTGGCATCCACATGGAACTCGCACATTCCGTGTCAGCTCGACAGCAGCTGAAATTTCCGCATAACAGAAAGTTTGAAAAATTTTCAGAGCACTTTAAATATTGTTTCAAATAAGAACATGTACTACCGAGTCACTCACATATGAAGAACCAGAAAGAAAATGTGACAGCTAAAGCTCAGATTTTCTTTCATTTCTCATATTTCGTCCCATGTGCTGTCACCGAGCCTCGCTCCAGGTGAACTTATAGCCCAACCGAAATAGGATCTTGGCATCCACATGGAACTCGCACATTCCGTGTCAGCTCGACAAAAGAAAACAGTTCTATATATAAAACAAATCATTTTCATCTGGCCTTCATAATATAAGCTTCTCAAAAACAATTAAAACATTTTAAAAACATAGCACATGCGTTTTAAAATAAATGCTCGTTCAAGAACAACCTGCTCTGATACCAATTGATAGGACCGAAAAACAACTTAACAGCGCTGTCATTGAAAAATAAAAAATTTTTGCGCTGCTATTATGAGGTGCAATACCTCGGGTTCTCGAACATTAAAATAGAGCACCGGAGACAGATCTGGTATGTGATAAAAACATGCGGAAAACACCAGAACTGAATCCTAATTTTAAAACTCAACACAAACAGATTTCTGTTTACAGAAATCTGTTCGACTACTATGTGTGCAACTGAAGTGTTAAGCAATGCTAAATAAAATGCTTATGTGGAAGTAAATAACAGAATACAATACACAGTTTATTTGTTTATGGAAGTTCGGACATCAATGTCCTACGTCTCCCCTTCTTCCTCCTCGGAAGGTTCCACTAGAAGATTTGATCTACACATCGTGTACAGACCCGATCCCGCAACCAGCAGCTGCGAGAACTCCTAGACTCCACCAGCCCTCGGCTGTCACTCACTTGTTTTACGCCTATGTGAGAAAGGATACAAACACAAAGCTTAACGTCGTCGTGCTTGGACGAGATCTGATTTTGGTTTGTGATTCACTCGCTAAACAATTTCGCACATCTCTCAAAATATGCGAGTGAATATGTGTGTGAGAGATTTTACAGTGTATCGCTCAACTCTAAAAAGAATAAATCTCACACACTGGGAAAATGCTCTTCAATAGCTGATTGAGATTCAACAGTAGACACTCGTTATGCGCTCCTCTCTAATGGCGGTCTACTGCTTCGTCTCCAATTTTTCTTCCCTCTTTGCACTGTGCGTTCCTTTTTCTGATTGTTGTCTATTAATCACACAGTGTCAAAGTCATCGATTTCTTCAAATCATCTTGTATATATAGCTTCTCTCCAAAGATATATCCGTTAGAGTAGATTCAAATCCTTTCTGTGCTTGTTATGGCTAAATCTTCGTCTTCCCAAATGTGTGCAATGCTTCTCTGTATTGTACTATTTACCCAGAATAGTACTGATACTGTTCCCTCATTAAATGGCATATGTACGATTCAATCTCCGCCTTTGATTTTCTCTGATATGAACGTTTGAATCGATTCATAGTTTGCACAACAGCTGATGGCTTGAACAATTGAAAGAATACATCGGTTGATTACTTCATCGCCTAAAAATATGCATCAGCTGATTGCTTGAAATATTTCACTTCAAAAAGTATCGGCTGGTCCAAGATCACTGTAGCTACCTGCTGGTTTCCCTTAAGAGATGTACCTGCTGGTTATTACCATCGCAAAATCCATCGACTGAACCTTAGCGCGAAGGCAAAACGTTGTCGTATCCATTTATCCAAACGACATCGTTTTGCTATTGCTAACGATAAGTACCATCGACTGGTTAATCGAACAACTGTAGCTATCTGCTGATTCTTCTGGAAAGGTGTATCTGCTGAAATACCAGCGGGTGAATATACGCAAACACCAACGGCTGAATTTTACCGTTAGTCCAAAACGCCGTCGTTTCATCTTAAACAAACGCTGTCGTTTTGTTTTAAACAAACGCTGTCGTTTTGCAATCCTTAACGAAACACGCTATCTTCCAAATGCTTGCGCCTGCTGATTACCCTGGAAGAATTCACCTGCTGATTTCTAACCATCTGCTGATTTCCTCTGAATAAACATCCTGCTGAAATCAACTATCGACTGATAATATCACCGACTGGTCCACTGTAGCTTACGACTGATAGTTCGAACTGCTGAATGCGCTTGTCCTGTTCAACGCCTTCTTCCAGACTTCTACTGTTCACTCCTCTTATGTTTACCATATTTCTTCTCCTTGATAAACAGATTTCTTCTTCTCTTCGAACGGACAAACTTCTTTGCTTCTTACGACTGGACAGACATCTTTGCTTCTTCTATTTAATTCCAGACTTCACCTATCTTCAAACTCCACGCAAGCTTCTCAGATTCTCTAAATTTTTCTTTTTCACCGCTTCGATCCTTCAGATTTCTCTTTTAATTTCATTGTAGCTTGCGACTGAATCACTGTAGCTCACAGCTGAATCACTGTAGCTTGCGGCTGATAAAATCTTTTCTTCTCACGACTGGACAAATTCTGCTTCATGACAGTTTTCTTCGATAGCTAACATCTGTACACTAAGTAGAAACATTAGTAACACAATAACAGGTTTTGTGTAATTCAAAACTTAATCTGGATCTGTTTACACAGATCCATCAATCTCTCCCTTTTTGATTTACACAAAACTTTAAATAACAAATGCATGATCTAACAATTCTATCACTTTTGTGGGAATCAAAAAAGGGTCGAAAGCTGGTCTTCCCGAAATTTAAATCAAAGCTCTCCCTACACTGTCACAACAAAACAACGTGACAGCAGGAATTTTCAATTTGAAAAACAAAAACAGATTTTTGGAAAGAACCAAATGCAACAATATGCTATGATTTTGAAGAGGAAATATCGAAACAAAAACTGAAACTGATGCATAAACAGATATCTCAAATAAATAAAGACAAAGAAATCACTCTTCCTGTCTTTTATAATAAAAGCTCAAAGAAACACAAAGCATCAACAGCTGAAATTTCCGCATAACAGAAAGTTTGAAAAATTTTCAGAGCACTTTAAATATTGTTTCAAATAAGAACATGTACTACCGAGTCACTCATATATGAAGAACCAGAAAGAAAATGTGACGATTGAGGATTTAGATTAGTGATTAATTGATTTGATTTGGGATTAATCACGTATATTTTGAGGAATTGCGAAAGGAATAAGGTTCCTGCTGTTTCATCTGCCGCAGCGCTAGTTTTAGAGATGAGAAATAGGGAATTTTGGAGTGGTCAACGCTGGTCAACGGTACTGTAGCTCCTGCTGGTGAATTTTGAATCAGCAGGGATGACGTCAGCGTGACGCAAGGAGAGCTGCTGGTTTTAGTTCGAGTTGAAGTTGCTGCTGGCAGATGTTGCGTTTAGCGTGAGATTGAACGAGGAAGTGACACGTGTTAGTCAACAGTTTTGGAGTGTTGACTATTGAATTCAGCAGTTGCGCTTGTGAACAGTGATCAGCTGATGGTTTGTGGAATCAGTCGCAAGAGCTATCGATAGATATGATGACGTAGGCGTGACGTATTCCTTGCTGCTGGTAGTAGATTGCGTTGTGATGGTTACTGCTGATCAGCAGGCGCGCAAATACTAGAATTGAGCTAAGATATTAGCTAGTGTTGTAACAGAGTTTCAGCGTTCACGGAAGTTTCCTACTGCGTGATTTGAGCCAGGAGGATTCTGCTAGGTAATTCGAAGGAGGAAGGTACGATTGAGCGGCCCCTTAGCAGTTGAGCGTGAACATGTCTATCTTTCAGTGTTGTGATTTGCTGTTATGTGGCTTACGTGAATTTAGATGATGGGAATTGATTGAATTCTGTTCTGTTTCACGTATTGTAAACTGTATGCATTGAGCATTGAAATTGAATGACATTCATTGCATACATCTTGAGCCTGAATTGACTGATTGATTTGATTACCTGATTGGGTGCCACGTTGTGACTGGCCGACTGTTGAGTCGTGTCCGAAAAGTCCAACGCTGTCGTCGGAGCGGTGACTACCGGATACGAGTGTCTACCGCCGAGCTGTGATGGGCTGACGGGCCCCGATAATCACGGACCGATGATTTCCACCGGCTGATTGGCTGTGTGTGGTATAGAGGCTTGATTTGAGTTTCCAGTTGATAGACTGGTCTAGCTATCCGATTTCTTGATAGCCCTCATGCATTCATAGCATTGATTTATAGCATGTTGCATGTTTATCTGCTTTGACAGCTCTTCGTACTGAGGCCTGACCTCGTACTTCTTTTCTTGCTTTTGTTGTTTGGGTCTGCGTTACCCATTTGCAGGAGCACTAGGTAATCAAGCTGGACCGAGTGGAAGTTCAGCTGGTCGATCCCCGCGTCCCTGAGTCCCAGTATATATATATATTTATGATATGTATTGAACCGAGGGATGCCCCGTGTTATCATGTATTGGGGATTTATATTTGATTGATATACTTGTTGTGTTGGAGTCTGAGTCAACTCGTATTTTATTATCGCTATTTTGAATGTATGATTTGAAGTTCAGGCCCATTGTATTTCGAAAAATTTTTAAGCCCTGGTTTTAAGCTTCCGTGTTTATGCGTTTTTTATGTGTTAATTGTTAGAAATTAGCACGGGGCCTGACAGAAAATGTGACAGCTAAAGCTCAGATTTTCTTTCATTTCTCATATTTCGTCCCATGTGCTGTCACCGAGCCTCGCTCCATGTGAACTTATAGCCCAACCGAAATAGGATCTTGGCATCCACATGGAACTCGCACATTCCGTGTCAGCTCGACAAAAGAAAACAGTTCTATATATAAAACAAATCATTTTCATATGGCCTTCATAATATAAGCTTCTCAAAAACAATTAAAACATTTTAAAAACATAGCACATGCGTTTTAAAATAAATGCTCGTTCAAGAACAACCTGCTCTGATACCACTTGATAGGACCGAAAAACAACTTAACAGCGCTGTCATTGAAAAATAAAAAATTTTTGTGCTGCTATTATGAGGTGCAATACCTCGGGTTTTCGAACATTAAAATAGAGCACCGGAGACAGATCTGGTATGTGATAAAACCATGCGGAAAACACCAGAACTGAATCCTAATTTTAAAACTCAACACAAACAGATTTCTGTTTACAGAAATCTGTTCGACTACTGTGTGTGCAACTGAAGTGTTAAGAAATGCTAAATAAAATGCTTATGCGGAAGTAAATAACGGAATACAATACACAGCTAATTTGTTTACGGAAGTTCGGACATCAATGTCCTACGTCTCCCCTTCTTCCTCCTCGGAAGATTCCACTAGAAGATTTGATCTACACATTGTGTACAGACCCGATCCCGCAACCAGCAGCTGTGAGAACTCCTAGACTCCACCAGCCCTCGGCTGTCACTCACTTGTTTTACGCCTATGTGAGAAAGGCTACAAACACAAAGCTTAACGTCGTCGTGCTTGGACGAGATCTGATTTTGGTTTGTGATTCACTCGCTAAACAATTTCGCACATCTCTCAAAATATGCGAGTGAATCTGTGTGTGTGAGATTTTACAGTGTTTCGCTCAACTCTCAAAAGAATAAATCTCACACACTGGGAAAATTCTCTTCAATAGCTGATTGAGACTCAACAGTAGACACTCGTCATGCGCTCCTCTCTAATGGCGGTCTACTGCTTCGTCTCCAATTTTTCTTCCCTCTTTGCACTGTGCGTTCCTTTTTCTGATTGTTGTCTATTAATCACACAGTGTTAAAGTCATCGATTTCTTCAAATCATCTTGTATATATAGCTTCTCTCCAAAGATATAGCCGTTAGAGTAGATTCAAATCCTTTTGGTGCTTGTTACGGCTAAATCGTCGTCTTCCCAAATGTGTGCAATGCTTCTCTGTATATTGTACTATTTACCCAGAATAGTACTGATACTATTCCCTCAATAAATGGCATATGTACGATTCAATCTCCGCCTTTGATTTTCTCTGATATGAACGTTTGAATCGATTCATAGTTTGCACAACAGCTGATGGCTTGAACAATTGAAAGAATACATCGGCTGATTACTTCATCGCCTAAAAATGTGCATCAGCTGATTGTTAGAGTAGATGTCCAACTAGCCAACTTGTGGCGTGTGGGTTTTATAGACTCTTGTATATGACAATTTTTATTTATCAAATACGCATTTATTTATGGCATTCTTTATTTTCATTATGTTATATAATGTTAACAATTGTGTTGGATAAAGACCTAGAATGCACCATAGTGTATTTTAGACGTGATAGTGGATATGATGGCTATCATGAAACACATCTAATAGTCACAGTGCATTCTGAATTCGTTCCTAGTCGATTGGACCGTCAAAATGAGGATAAGGCCGCCCGAGCTTGAGACTAGCATCTGCGATGTGAAGTACCATGTTTCATTGGTAGGGAACATTGTGATGTTCTGAGCATGCAGATGAATAGTGACCTGGTGATCTATCGAACTACCCTCGTTCAAACTTTTCAAGTGGTTACCATTTGTCGAGTGGATAAGTCCGAGGTCTTGGTTGTACTGATTAGTCCTCACTACTCGAAACGTCATTGAGACGCTACATGATAGGCACCTCACTTTGACTCGTTTACCGACTCACTTGGGGTCATTAGGTGGCGGGATTGGATGAGGTCCCGATGCATGTAGGATTCGATGCTTCGTTGTCGAGGATTCACCGCTCGCTCTCATGCGTGGATATCCTATGTTATCTGATAGTTTGATAAATCTCTGGCCAGAGTACTGGATGTGTTTTAGGCAAATGAATTTGCCTAGTAACACTCGCGATGTCACTATTTGATCTCCAAGTTGTATGCATAGTTATCGGATCTATAGCGACTCTCGATTTACCAATGGTCGTTGATCTGATCGGGATATATATGTAGAAAGGACCGTACTGTACGCTAACCACGACCAACTGGTTCTTGCAGGCACTATCAGTGATACCTAGGGGATCATGGGGCGATGTTTCTAGGCGCTTTACCATGATCCGTTGGGCAAGTCCGAAATTGTGATTTCGGAGCCACAATGGTTGTGGGCCCACGGCTAGCTGTATCCTTGAACCATTGAGGGTCACACAAGTACTGGATTCATGATTCCTGCACGGAAACTGAGCTCAATGTGTTGAGCATAGGAAGAGGATTTTAGGGAGTGCGACTTCCTAAAAGTCAACAGGGGTCAAATTGCGATTTCCCAAAGTTGAGGGGCTAAACTGCTATTTTGGGCTAGATGATCTGAAAAATTGTTTTTCGCATCATAATATTCAGTTTTGGAAACTGAGTCGATCGGTCTGATCTGATCGTCGATCGGAATTATAATGAAGCCGTAGTGACAGGATTGAACCGAATGTTCATATGGACCTGGGCCTGACCCAAGTCCATTGGGCCGGTTCAAGCCCATCACTTAATTATAACTAGACTTGGTCTAGGGCTTCATGTGATATAAATCGGTCTGATCTGATCGTCGATCGGAATTATAATGAAGCCGTAGTGACAGGATTGAACCGAATGTTCATATGGACCTGGGCCTGACCCAAGTCCATTGGGCCGGTTCAAGCCCATCACTTAATTATAACTAGACTTGGTCTAGGGCTTCATGTGATATAACTACACTCTCACAAAACCCTAGCCACCCTCTCTCGACCGCCCACCCCTCTTCCTCACATCGCCGCCGCCGGCCGCCGCCTTGCGCCGCCCCGTGTCGCCGCCGTGTGCCACCACCTACGTGATTGGACTTGTTTCGATCACCGCGACGAGGAGTTTCCGTCCTTGCCAGAATCCGTCAGATCTTCTAGTGCAGATTGACGGAGGAATCTTGATTCCGGTCGTGGACTTGATTAGGAGGATCTACTGCCGCCTACAATTCAAGAGCCATTTTCCCTGTGATTCTGGTTGGAGCCAGGCGCCTAGACGCCAGCAAGGTAACGATTCGATAAACATCCTATGTATGATTATTGAATTGTATTGATGTATTGAACGTATCCCGGGGCAAACTTTTAAACTTCCGCTGCGCCCCCGGGAAACGGGATCCGGATCCGCCATTGTCGCCAACACTGATTGCTTGAAATATTTCACTTCAAAAAGTATCGGCTGGTCCAAGATCACTGTAGCTACCTACTGGTTTCCCTTAAGAGATGTACCTGCTGGTTATTACCATCGCAAAATCCATAGACTGAACCTTAGCGCGAAGGCAAAACACTGTCGTATCCATTTATCCAAACGACATCGTTTTGCTATTGCTAACGATAATTACCATCGACTGGTTAATCGAACAACTGTAGCTATCTGCTGATTCTTCTGGAAAGGTGTATCTGTTGAAATACCAGCGGGTGAATATACGCAAACACCAACGGCTGAATTTTACCGTTAGTCCAAAACGTCGTCGTTTCATCTTAAACAAACGCTGTCGTTTTGTTTTAAACAAACGCTGTCGTTTTGCAATCCTTAACGAAACACGCTATCTTCCAAATGCTTGCGCCTGCTGATTACCTTGGAAGAATTCACCTGCTGATTTCTAACCATCTGCTGATTTCCTCTGAATAAACATCCTGCTGAAATCAACTATCGACTGATAATATCACCGACTGGTCCATTGTAGCTTACGACTGATAGTTCGAACTGCTGAATTGCGCTTGTCCTGTTCAACGCCTTATTCCAGACTTCTACTGTTCACTCCTCTTATGTTTACCAGATTTCTTCTCCTTGATAAACAGATTTCTTCTTCTCTTCGACCGGACAAACTTCTTTGCTTCTTACGACTGGACAGACTTCTTTGCTTCTTCTATTTAATTCCAGACTTCACCTATCTTCAAACTCCACGCAAGCTTATCAGATTCTCTAAATTGTTCTTTTTCACCGCTTCGATCCTTCAGATTTCTCTTTTAATTTCATTGTAGCTTGCGACTGAATCATTGTAGCTCACAGCTGAATCACTTTAGCTTGCGGCTGATAAAATCTTTTCTTCTCACGACTGAACAAATTCAGCTTCATGACAGTTTTCTTCGATAGCTAACATCTGTACACTAAGTAGAAACATTAGTAACACAATAACAGGTTTTGTGTAATTCAAAACTTAATCTGGATCTGTTTACACAGATCCATCAAGCTCTCCCTTTTTGATTTACACAAAAATTTAAATAACAAATGCATGATCTAACAACTCTCTCCCTTTTGTGGGAATCAAAAAAGGGTCGAAAGCTGGTCTTCCCGAAATTTAAATCAAAGCTCTCCCTACACTGTCACAGCAAAAACAACGTGACAGCAGGAATTTTCAATTTGAAAAACAAAAATAGATTTTTGGAAAGAACCAAATGCAACAATATGCTATGATTTTGAAGAGGAAATATCGAAATAAAAACTGAAACTGATGCATAAACAGATATCTCAAATAAATAAAGACAAAGAAATCACTCTTCCTGTCTTTTATAATAAAAGCTCAAAGAAACACAAAGCATCAGCAGCTGAAATTTCCGCATAACAGAAAGTTTGAAAAATTTTCAGAGCACTTTAAATATTGTTTCAAATAAGA
The DNA here is from genome assembly GCA_001598015.1 of Dorcoceras hygrometricum. Lineage (NCBI taxonomy): Eukaryota > Viridiplantae > Streptophyta > Magnoliopsida > Lamiales > Gesneriaceae > Dorcoceras > Dorcoceras hygrometricum. The sequence continues at coordinate 3,275 of KQ991212.1, read as the reverse complement.
ACATGTACTACCGAGTCACTCACATATGAAGAACCAGAAAAAAAATGTGACAGCTAAAGCTCAGATTTTCTTTCATTTCTCCTATTTCGTCCCATGTGCTGTCACCGAGCCTCGCTCCAGGTGAACTTATAGCCCAACCGAAATAGGATCTTTGCATCCGCACGGAACTCGTGCATTCCGTGACAGTTCATCAAGAGAAAACATTACTATATATAAAACAAATCATTTTCATATGGCCTTCATAATATAAGCTTCTCAAAAACAATTAAAACATTTTTAAAAACATAGCACATGCGTTTTAAAATAAATGCTCGTTCAAGAACAACCTGCTCTGATACCAATTGATAGGACCGAAAAACAACTTAACAGCGCTGTCATTGAAAAAAAAAAAAATTTTGCGCTGCTATTATGAGGTGCAATACCTCGGGTTCTCGAACATTAAAATAGAGCACCGGAGACAGATCTGATATGTGATAAAAACATGCGGAAAACACCAGAACTGAATCCTAATTTTAAAACTCAACACAAACAGATTTCTGTTTACAGAAATCTGTTCGACTACTGTGTGTGCAACTGAAGTTTTAAGCAATGCCAAATAAAATGCTTATGCGGAAGCAAATAACAGAATACAATACACAGCTTATTTGTTTATGGAAGTTCGAACATCAATGTCCTACGTCTCCCCTTCTTCCTCCTCGGAAGATTCCACTAGAAGATTTGATCTACACATTGTGTACAGACCCGATCCCGCAACCAGCAGCTGCGAGAACTCCTAGACTCCACCAGCCCTCGGCTGTCACTCACTTGTTTTACGCCTATGTGAGAAAGGCTACAAACACAAAGCTTAACGTCGTAGTGCTTGGACGAGATCTGATTTTGGTTTGTGATTCACTCGCTAAACAATTTCGCACATCTCTCAAAATATGCGAGTGAATCTGTGTGTGTGAGATTTTACAGTGTATCGCTCAACTCTCAAAAGAATAAATCTCACACACTGGGAAAATGCTCTTCAATAGCTGATTGAGACTCAACAGTAGACACTCGTCATGCGCTCCTCTCTAATGGCGGTCTACTGCTTCGTCTCCAATTTTTCTTCCATCTTGGCACTGTGCTTTCCTTTTTCTGATTGTTGTCTATTAATCACACAGTGTCAAAGTCATCGATTTCTTCAAATCATCTTGTATATATAGCTTCTCTCCAAATATATAGCCGTTAGAGTAGATTCAAATCCTTTCTGTGCTTGTTACGGCTAAATCGTCGTCTTCCCAAATGTGTGCAATGCTTCTCTGTATATTGTACTATTTACCCAGAATAGTACTGATACTGTTCCCTCAATAAATGGCATATGTACGATTCAAACTCCGCCTTTGATTTTCTCTGATATGAACGTTTGAATCGATTCATAGTTTGCACAACAGCTGATGGCTTGAACAATTGAAAGAATACATCGGATGATTACTTCATCGCCTAAAAATATGCATCAGCTGATTGTTAGAGTAGATGTCCAACTAGCCAACTTGTGGCGTGTGAGTTTTATAGACTCTTGTATATGACAATCTTTATTTATCAAATACGCATTTATTTATGGCATTCTTTATTTTCATTATGTTATATAATGTTAACGATTGTGTTGGATAAAGACCTAGAATGCACCATAGTGTATGTTAGACGTGATAGTGGATATGATGGTTATCATGAAACACATCTAATAGTCACTGTGCATTCTGAATTCGTTCCTAGTCGATTGGGCCGTCAAAATGAGGATAAGGCCGCCCGAGCTTGAGACTAGCATCTGCGATGTGAAGTACCATGTTTCATTGGTAGGGAACATTGTGATGTTCTGAGCATGCAGATGAATAGTGACCTGGTGATCTATCGAACTACCCTCGTTCGGACTTTTCAAGTGGTTACCATTTGTTGAGTGGATAAGTCCGAGGTCTTATTTGTACTGATTAGTCCTCACTACTCGAAACATCATTGAGACTCTACATGATAGGCACCTCACTTTGACTCGTTTACCGACTCACTTGGGGTCATTAGGTGGCGGGATTGGGTGAGGTCCCGATGCATGTAGGAGTCGATGCTTCGTTGTCGAGGATTCATCGCTCGCTCTCATGCGTGGATATCCTATGTTATCTGAGGAGACAATAGTTTGATAAATCTCTGGCCAGAGTACTGGATGTGTTTTAGGCAAATGGGTTTGCCTAGTAACACTCGCGATGTCACTATTTGATCTCCAAGATGTATGCATAGTTATCGGATCTATAGCGACTCTCGATTTACCAATGGTCGTTGATCTGATCGGGATATATGTGTAGAAAGGACCGTACTGTATGCTAACCACGACCAACTGGTTCTTGCAGGCACTATCAGTGATACCTAGGGGATCATGGGGCGATGTTGCTAGGCGCTTTACCATGATCCGTTGGGCAAGTCCGAAATTGTGATTTCGGAGCCACAATGGTTGTGGGCCCATGGCTAGCTGTATCCATGAACCATTGAAGGTCACACAAGTACTGGATTCATGATTCCCACACGGAAACTGAGCTCAATGTGTTGAGCATAGGAAGAGGATTTTAGGGAGTGCAACTTCCTAAAAGTCAACATGGGTCAAATTGCGATTTCCCAAAGTTGAGGGGCTAAACTGCTATTTTGGGCTAGATGATCTGGAAAATTGTTTTTCACATCATAATATTCAGTTTTGGAAACTGAGTCGATCGGTCCGATCTGATCGTCGATCGGAATTATAATGAAGCCGTAGTGACAGGATTGAACCGAATGTTCATATGGACCTGGGCCTGACCCAAGTCCATTGGGCCGGTTCAAGCCCATCACTTAATTATAATTAGACTTGGTCTAGGGCTTCATGTGATATAACTACACTCTCACAAAACCCTAGCCACCCTCTCTCGACCGCCCACCCCTCTTCCTCACATCGTCGCCGCCGGCCGCCGCCTTGCGCCGCCTCGTGTCGCCGCCGTGTGCCGCCACCTACGTGATTGGACTTGTTTCGATCACCGCGACAAGGAGTTTCCGTCCGTGCCAGAATCCGTCAAATCTTCTAGTGCAGATTGACGTAGGAATCTTGATTCCGGTCGTGGACTTGATTAGGAGGATCTACCGCCGCCTACAATTCAAGAGCCAGTTTCCCTGTGATTCTGGTTGGAGCCAGGCGCCTAGACGCCAGCAAGGTAACGATTCGATAAACATCCTATGTATGATTATTGAATTATATTGATGTATTGAACGTATCCCGGGGCAAACTTTAAAACTTC
>KQ991208.1:4132-14739 GCA_001598015.1 Dorcoceras hygrometricum | reverse complement strand
AAACATGGTACTTCGCATCGCAGATACTAGTCTCGAACTCGGGCGGCCTTATCCTCATTTTGACGGCCCAATCGACTAGGAACACGTTCATAATACACAGCCACTATTAGATGTGTTTCATGATAGCCGTCATACCCACTATCACATCTAACATACGCTTCAGTGCATTCTAGGTCTTTACTCAACGCAATTGTAAATCATTACACACATAATGAAAGTAAAGAATGCCATATAAGAAAATGCGAATATCATATATAAAGATTGTTTGTACAAGAGTCTATAAAACTCACACGCCACAAGTTGGCTAGTTGGGCATCTACTCTAACAATATATATACAATAATAACTGGGACACTCAATCACACCCTATGGGGATCCAATAGTTGACGCTCCACCTGACTCAGCTGAACCACCTGGATAACCTGTAATGACCAATAACACGACCAAAGTAGCCCAAAAGGGAAGGGGTCAAACCCAAGTACGGAGAGCCACAATAAACGGCAATCAAGTACGAGATATGATATGCAATGCATGTTTGATAGCAAAGAAACAATGGGTACCAAGACTTTTAAGCAAGTGAAGCTACCATCCTAAACCTAAGAGATATTCATTTCTTATCGTTGTCTAGCAGACAGATTTAGTTAGCAACATGCCTCAGGGGAGAGACATTCCATCCTATCTGACAACAACGATCATCAAGATCATAGTGGCACATCATCGAGCGTAATAAGGGGGATCCGGCCGGCCTCAACAAAAACTGAGGATGGTAGCCCCTTCGTCGAGGGTTCGGAGCTACCCGATCAGCCTTAATAGAAATAAAAAATAACGGGAGGGTGCTAGCAACAACCCCACCACCAAGCGTCTAAACCACAACACCGAGAGTGCGGGAGATAACCGCTCTCTCTCTATGCCCTCCTCGTGTGTGTGTGTAATACAAAAAACCACTCCAATGAGGCTACAAATACAGATCTCCTATAACAACTCAACGACTACCAAAGAATAATCAGGCCTAGTATGAATACACATGCACAATGCCATGTTACAAAATAAATTCAAAACAAATAACAGCAAGAACAGGCGCAGCACATTGCATTCAAATAGATAGAACATAAATTATCACTACAAAAGTTGTAACACATGCTCCATCCACACCTCGCGGTATTTTTACCAAAATACCTCAAACAACACACTGGCCGACATAGATCATGCAAGCTGGTGGCAACAGACAGTGACCAGAAAACTCCAAAGTCTATCAGCATGTTGGGAAGCTCATCGATAGACTGGGCGTCCTAAAAACCAAAAACAACATCCGACACAGTTCAATGTGAGGTCCGGTGAACACGCAAAATATGGAAGATTAAAAAGCGGGTAAAATTTTTCTTTTTGACCTGACTGAAATTCTATCATTTAAAGTACACGCATACTCAAAATATAAGCTTTGCATCACAAGCTAACTGCATAAAATCTCAATCATCCAATATATATATATATATATACAACCAATCACAAATCGAATCAATACAACAACTACACAGGACATCCCCTGGCAATGACTTGATATAGCATATATATATATATAACTGGGTACTAACAAGTCGACAGCCAAAGATACAGGGCTCACAGAACAACTCCACAGCTGGAGGTACCAAGCTTACAGAAACAGCACACGGCTGGCTATCATAATAGAAGTGGTCACTGAACGTGTGAGAGAATGGGAGTTACCCTGGCGCTCGATCACACCTGGTACCAGACACAATACGAACCAGAAGTGGCCATAGAGCATGTGAGAGAATGGGAACTACCCAGTCGCTCCATCACACGCAATGCCCGAAGCACATATACACCAGAAAGGAGCGCCACGAGCATGTGAGAGAATGGGAGATACCCAGTCGCTCCATCACACGCAGTTTGTTGCTAATAGATCAATTACAGCTAACAGCTGACAAAGTAATGAGCTCAAAACCAGCGGACTGCTAGCAAGGATAACAAGAGAGGAGCTCAATATGCAATGTGTGTATGCCATGCTAACCAACAGATGCATCATACAATAATCACAAGGAAAAGCAGCATGGTCAAAACAAGAATATCATAAGCAAAACAGCTTCAAAATCAAGCGCATACAGAAACAGAATAGCTCACAACCACAAGGTCTACAACCTCCTCAAGCATGCAGCGTGGATACACAGCACACGCGTAAAGGCTACAGCAGCCCACAATATAAATAGCTCAGACACAACTTGCATAATCCAGTTCAACACACACACAGAAAGTTACTGCAGCTCAACAATAGGTCTAGCATGGTTCAGCGGATTATCTCAACGCCGCACCCGCAAGACAAGGCTACAGGTACAGCCCACGCAGCCATGATATGCTCACATGCCTAACATAAAAGCTATAACTACAAGCTCTGAATTCGTACCTTACGCAGATCTTGGCAACTACCTCAACGCAACTCATGGCTGATAGCATAACACACCTCCTGCTCCGCTTGGCCAACTTCTCAAGGCCCGCAGCTCACATCAACCACCAGGGAGCTCTAATCGGAACTGAAGCTCAACCCGGCCGGAAATCGTGAAACCCAACTCACGCAGCTTCACGACGATCTCCTCTGTCCGGCCTCCTCCCGACTCCAAACTGGTATAGAAACGCTGGCCTTGAAGAGGGGTTTCCAACCGAGGTACCCTCCCTCTATTCTGACCGGCCAATCTCCAGAAATCTGGGAAAAACTAGTAGGGTGAACAGTAGCTAGGGTTTGTGGAAATATCTATCGGGAGCTTCCAGAGGAAGATAAGGAACGAGTGGTCTAAAATAACTAAATGTTGGTCAACGAGAGCGCATTTATACTCACTGTTCAATAGATCACGGATACAGTGCCAACAGATCGCGGCGGCCCTCAACATTGTACCTAGCCCAGCGTACAGTTCATCACGCACATACAGTTCAGCTCTCGTATCCAACAGTTTACTCTCCACAAACCACGCTCCAACAGATAACAGCTACAACGATACCAGATCACACGTACACAACATCACGGGTTCTCAACAGATTATGCTTCACAGCTCAGCTCACCTCAAAGCTGACACCAGTTTGGACAAACAACACAGGACACTCCCATTAACAGCTTGCGTACATGAACATATCTTGCATGCGACGGCTCACAGCTCACAGCTCACAGCTCACAGCTACTATAGCAGTAACAGATCACAGTCCATACCAATTTACGTACTTGGTCAGCTGACACAAGACCAACAGCCATCAAGGAACCTGCTCTTCGCTATCATCTCCCGCCTAAGCTGATCGACCCTATCAAACTGCGCAACATCCTTAAGCTTACTACTCAGCCCAGAAGGCTACAAAATTCCTTTCCAGTTTACACGTTGGTTCTCAACTGATAACAGCTCAGAGGAAATTTAGAATTAGCATGTATCTTGCCTATCAGCTCAGGATACTCTAAACATCTTACAACATCCAAAGCTGTTCACTAAGTTCACAGATCACAGCGCATAAACCTGGAACAACTCACGATCCTAGAACAGATCACTTCTGCTGTTCTCTGCTACACAGTACTCCTAAGCTGCTAACAGCTCATGGACTCAGCACAGTCCTTACATATCAATTTACGCCTAATCTGGTCCACAATAAACAGCTAGTGCTACCACGCGTCAAACCAGCTCGCGTAACATATCCCCTGACCTCTAAGTTGGACCCTAAATCTGCTATAGTACCTAAATCAGCACGGCCACTCAACAGCTCGTGCCAGTGCTAACTCCAAGCTGAAACTCGAATAGCTTACACCATCAGCTTAGCGTGAAATACAAGTTCAGCTTGCACCCGAGCTGATTCCTCTCTAAGCTGGATAAACCCGAATTATTAACCCTTAATCCAAACATAATTAATCTACTAATTACCTTGGTTAATCACAGTCCTCACATTCAACCTCTCAAAACCAAAAGAATACAGCTCAGACAACCTCACTGAACCGGGCGAGAGCTCACAAGTTCAGAACTTACTCAATTCAACACCACAGATAATGATACTGGTCTAAAACTAAAAACCAAGGATAAGAGCTACTACTTACATCTCACGATTTCCAAAACTGAGGAGCCAAACAGGCGAAAAGTGCAAAAAATAGCACGCCTGCACTGCTCCCTCCTTCGGCCACCTAAGGCCTCAAGCCTGGTCGTAAAAGACGAGTTTGGAAAGAGTATTCCAATGGTACCACCCACTCAAACGGAGTAGCTGATCTTTGGCTATCGGGAAAAAAATTGATCGGTCAAACAATAGCAAGGGTTACATTCAAATGAGAGTTCTCAATAAGATGATATAATTCTATGACCGATAGTCTCATCCTCTAAGTTATATAACTATAACAAGTACTTAGAAACTTCTCCGACACAACTCCCATAATTGATCTACAGTGCAACCAAAACAGCATAGCTCCCCTGAACTGACTCTCATATCGGGACATCAAGGCTCCTCTAAGATGAATCCCATATCAGGATGTCAAAGCCTCATTTGAGCTACTCCCAGATAAGGACGTCAAATCCTCCATTAAGCTGACTCCCAGATCAGGACGATGCTAACAGGTCAGCTTATCTTTTAAAAGATTAGCTCTGCGCCACATAACAATACAATGCTACTTGGAACATCTTGCGCTACTCAAAACAGCACAGCGCTACCCAGATCAGCTCGTGCTACTCAAAACAGCATAGCGCTACTCAGACCAGTTCGTGCTACTTGAAACAGCACAGCACTTCCAGGTCAGCTTATTTCTTAACAGAACAGTACAACAATAATGGATCAGCTCACCTCTACCAAGTCAACTTAGCTCTATCGAATCAGCACAGCTTGATTAGATAAGCTCAACTCGATCGGATCAGAACAAATCGATCCCAATCAACACACTCGATCTCGATCAGCACGGTTCGAACAATCAGCACAGCTCGATCAATTAGCACAGCTCGATCGCGATCAGCATAGTTTGACCCAGTTCAGAAGCTCGATCCGTATCTACACGACTCGACCCATATCTGATTGCTCCAATCTAATTAATCTGATCTAATTACTTTGATCTGATGTTCAAGAACCTCAGACACCGTATACTTGCTAATGGTTTGGAAGAGGTGTCTGAATGGATCAAGATCAAGCAAGTACACATAATCAAGAAGAGATGAGCTCTTGAGGAGAAGAATAGAATCGAGCTGGTTAAGGACAAATCAGCTCAGGATAAACCAGCTCTGATGGGTTTATTGTGGATGATGTGGAAGATGAAGAAGAAGAAGAAATACGGAGGCATGAGTCTGTGATCGTGAAATCCCACAGATGGAGGAAGGCTGTAGTGAAAGAAGAAACCAGCTGGGAAGGAAACCAGCTGGGAAACAAGCTCCGAGCCTGGCAATGTTCAAGAGAAGGAAAGAACAGAACAAGAGAAATACAAATGAAGTATCGACCAGCTCAGTGCAAACCAGAACAAAGATAAGCTGGCGTACAAAAACCAAGCTGGTTAAGGTCAAACCAGCTTAGAGAACAGAGCGGATATCATCTGAGATCAAGAGCAGAATTGGACTAAACGACAAGCAAAGCGATTTGAACACAAGACTATACGAAGATTGTTTATCAGTGTTCAAATCGATTTGTTGTGTTGTCCTCTCGGTACAGTGCTTACTAAAAGTCATAAATCCTATAGAAGCATTAAATGACAAAGGACATAAAGTACAACTCTGTCAGAAAACTTTGCAAAGGCCACAACTTTGTATCCAACGGACAAATCTGCACAAGAGGCTTTATATATCAAGAACATAGCACAAGCAGAGATGTATGCGAAGTGGAGAGAGTGTGTGTGCAAGTGCAGAATGAAAAACAAGAAATGCACAACACAAAGAAGTGCTAGTCGCAAGTTTGCACACTCATGTGACAGCTGGTGTGCAAGCTGGTTCAGTGCCCAGGTGTGAGCTGGTGCATTGAACTAAATACTCAAAGAATAATCAATTCGACAGCACAAACCATGGGAAGATAGTGAACAACCAGCTCAGAGAGAAGCACTTCCCAATGTGTGAGATTTTATATTCGAGAGATTGATCATACACTGTAAATCTCACACACGATTCACTCATATATACGAGAGTTGAGCGAAACAGAAATGAGTGAATCAAATAAAACACTCTCCTTGTAGTCTTTGGACAGAGACGTTAAACAAGTCTTGTAGTCTTTCTCACTGAGACGTAAAAGAAGTGTTGTTAGACACACAGCTTGCAGGCTGGTGTACATAGGTGGCTAGGAGTTCTTGCATTTTGCGGGCTGTCAGATCGGGTTGCAACAGAGGTTTTTGTAATCAAAGTCGTTCTAGTGGATCCTTCCCGTGCGGAAGAAGGGGAGACGTAGGAGATTCAGCTCCGAACTTCCATAAAAAAATTGCAGCGTATTTCTTTACAGCTTTCTGCATCTAACATTCACGCATTGCATATGTTTAAAATTGTGTTTAAAACCTGTTAATAAGCTTTAGATTTCAGAGTTCAGTTTGGGTTGTTTCCACATGATTTACCTCATAACCCAATCTGTATCTCGGTGCACAAACATTTCAAGAACACTGAACCATTGTGGCTCAAGATTTGTATAGACCAGATTGCATGTGATACGGACCAGCTCACAGAGCTGTTGGTCCACCTCCACGCTAATCTGGTTTCCCAGTTACGTGCTAACTGTTTTTCCACATATTTTTAAAATGCACGTAATCTGTCTGATTTTGATTTTAGAACAAGGTTTGGGTGCTGGATTAGTGTGAGAACTCATGAGACAATAAATCAAACGAAAATGAGAACTAAATTTAACCGTTAGTTCTAATCTCCTAAACTAATATGACATCAAAACTAAGGAAATAAACTGGAATTCATGGAAGTAAACCCCTAACATGATTTGTGTTTTCAAGAAAATTAGGAAATTTACAATACAAACTAGAAATATAAACTTAATGGTGAAATTTAAATTTGGATACTGAAAATTCTAATAGAAATTAAGAAATTTTGAGTGATGATTTTTGCAGAGTTTCTTGCAGTTTGTTTGTGAATGTTGAATGATCTATTATAGTTCTGATCGTTTCCTTATGTTGTAGGGGAGTTTTCCAATTTCAAGTTCACACGACCTGGGCCATGATCACACTTAGCACGTTCCACAACCGTTTGGCCGTTCTTCCTTTTTCAGGCTGGGCTTCATGGGCTTTCAACTTGTAAGTTTACTTTCTCTTCCCTTGTGTGGGCTTTATTTTCTAGGGACCCCCTCCTTTTTCATATTTTTGGTACAAAAAAGTACCTCCCGCAGGCATTGGACCATCGGGACAATTGCCTGAATTTAATAAGCTGTTTAGTTCCCAGTCCACTAGATGAAGCCCACTTGTTGAAGTCTACTAGTTGAAACTTAGTTGTTGAAGCCCACTAACCTTTGAAGCCCATCTATTGAAGTTTAATGAGGCCCATCTACAAATTTGAATAGTCTCTCTCCAGGAGGAAGAATCCAGAAACTCCTCTGATTTCAAATATGCACATGTCACCTTGTCCCGCTCTTCTATTCGCTTCCATCTTTAATCATCTTCTTGCCTCTTTACGCTGAAGCCTCAAAATCCCTTCTTTTTGCATACATACTGTAAGGCCCGAGATTATTTGATTTAATAATCCGAGATTAGTTAATTTTAATACGAGAATATTTAATTTAAGAATATTTAGAGTTTGGAATTAAGATATAATGTTCTTGAATTATTAGGATTGAAATTTGATTTAAATCACTTGTCCGGGGACTGAATTGCAATTACGGGAGTTTTCAGGGACTAAACTGCAATTTGGCTTATATATAGCTAATGTTCACCTCTTCACCTCTATTGGCACGAAATAAGGCAGTAGATTCAGCATAATTTCACCCCATTTTTGTTATTTTACAAGCTTCGATTTTCATCATCCGGCCGTTAGAATTTAGAAGCGATCGTATATTGCTGTTTTATAGTTGCTCTCCGTACTGGGGTTTAACCCCGAGGTCCTCTGGGGCTGTTGTGTTTGTTTGCCTGTTTGTTGTTCAGTTTTCCCAGGTTATTCTGCTGGCCGTGGCTTTGATCCAGCTGGTGGTGTCCCAGGAGGTGGATAGAGTGTCCCAGTTATGTATATTATTTATGTGCACTGGTATCACCGCGGGTGGGATGTCCCGGGTGATGCTTAGATATATAGCTGTCAGTCTCTTAGTACTTGTGTTGTATTCAGCTGTCGGGCTTTTGTTTTATTTGAATATTTGTGCTGTTGTGGATTTATAAATTGAGATTATTTTAAGTATCTTGTATTTTAAATTATGTTATCTTTCAGTCAGGCCAAAAGAAAAAATTTTAACCACTTTTTAGTAGCTTCAGCTTGTTTTGCGTGTTATAGTGATGATAACGTTGTGATATGGATTTTATTTGATTGATATCTTGATATATTTATAGTTCGGGTTACCGATTTTTAGCCTTTACGCCGCCGATTTGAGAATTGATGAGTTTTGAGGCAAATGATTGAGACATGTATTGGATTGAGTTTCAATTCTGATTTTGATCATATTATACTTCCTTTCAGATTTGAATTGAAGGTCATCGAACTCAAGAACTTTAGAATTCAAATCGGTAAAGTTTTGATCAAGGTTTGTAGTGATTTCTACCCTTGGCAATTGATGTGTTTGAGCAGACTTTGATATGAACTTGTTGTTGTTGATATATTCAGATTTGAAGCACTTTCAGAATCGATATTGAAAGGTTTAAATTGACATCAATCAAGATGGGATAGCACATTCGAGATAGATATGATTCTCGAATTCCCTAAAACCACATACTTGAATGCTTACTGCTCTTGTTTGATTACTTGACTGATTTTGTGTGATATACTTGTTTATACTTGCTTTATTAGCATGTATTGCCTTGATTGATTTTAGAATAATGCATCAAGATTATGTTGCATTCCTCTTGAGCTCTACCTTGAAAAGCATAGATGGCTGGATAGCCTAGAGTGCAAATGACGTTTGGAGGGCTATAGTTGAGTGGCACGGAATGTAGATTTACTTCCAGAGCTAGATGACTCACTATGGTTGCACCAAAGTCAGGGGATGGAGATGCTTAACGCTACCTCGATTGGGAGAGTCGGTGGTTGGTTTGATATTTTCTTCCCCGGGATCCCAAGAACCAAGATTTATTGTTATCGGATTTGATAGTCTATTCCTTCCACATGCATTGCATCCATGCTCATGATATATTGCATGTTATGTTGTTTATACTGGGAATTATATTCTCATCGGAGTTATCCGGCTATTGCTATGTTTTTGTATTTGTGCATGGCAATAGATGGGGCAGGATCGAGTCAGAGACAACCATGATAGATCGAGACGAAGATTAGCACGTGGTGACTCGGGTTTTAGCAAAAGTTTTGTAATATATGAGGTTGTCAAACATGTTTGAAAACAAGAAACCATGTATATGTTTTCTACTCATTGAATACTAGTTATGTTTGAGACTTCATGTATCCTAAATAATGAGGTTGAAGTTTAAATGCATGTTTAGATTGTGTTTGATGTTGTTACCTCCTATAGATGCATTTTGAGTTGAATGAAAGAGTTATACAACAGCAAATCAAGTTGAGAAAACTTTTGGATCATTTAAGCGCACTCGAGCCCTATATATATTTAAAAAAAATTTGTATCTTCTTTTTATTCTTGCTTAAATTAGATGAATAAAATTGTGATTAATATTTATTCGCCCCTTAAGATGATATTAGCAACCCAGAGTCCCCACACAAACTATCCAGCCAGCTCTCGGCTAACAGCTCAGGGCCACCGAATCCAGACAATAACCACTAGAGAGCTACAAATCTATAAGAACATCTATGAAATCAGCTCGATTTCAAGCTCGACAGCTCATCGCCAAAGCTCCAAGATTTGGCCAGATCATACTCAACCTTAAAATCAAAGCTCAGCTCAACTAATAACAACTAAGGGTCGAAAACAGCCCTTAAAACCTCCGTTACCTGAAACGAAACTCTGCTTGTCCGAAAATCACGAATATAGCTTTTGAAGCTTCTCTTAGACTTTCTCAGTTCGGCCTCTACTCAACTCCAAAGTGGTAAATGGTTGTAGAGCTTGAGATAAAGTTTCCAATTGTGATGGATCTGTGTAAACAGATCCTGATTAAGTTTTGAATTACACAAAACCTATTATTGTGTTTCTAACAATTCTACTAAGTGTGTAGATGTTAGCTGGAAATGTACAGTAGAAAGCTGATGAACAGTAGAAAGCTGATGAACAGTAGAAAGATCAGCAGTAGATAAGATGCATTCAGCAGTAGATGAGTTGCAAACAGAAGCTGGAGAAGATGGATTCAGCAGTTGTGAAGAAGAAATGTCTGTATAGAGGCGAAAGAGAAGTATTCAGCAGTCGTGACGTCATCCAAGCTTATTGAAGATTTCAGCATTCATGACGTCATCAAAATCTGAGCAGCAGTGAGATGTATCAGATCTGATACAGTAACTCAATCAGATCTGATACTGTAGCAGACCAAGAGCTGAAAATAGTAAATCGCATTTTCGGAGGCCTAAACGAAGGAATTTGGCCAAA
>KQ991204.1:1291-12534 GCA_001598015.1 Dorcoceras hygrometricum | reverse complement strand
CTAGGAGACCTCTCAGTAATATCAAATTTGTTAAATCAAATTCGAGAGGGTCAGCAGCAGGACCAGCAGTTGAAGAAATGGGTCCAACAGGATAAAGAAAGAGGTAACAGTTTATATTTTACAGAGGATGGAATCGTGAGGTATTTGGGCAGAGTTTGGGTACCTCAAGTGGATGGTTTAAGAGCTGAACTATTGAAAGAAGCTCATACAGCTCCATATTCAGTACATCCAGGAAGCACGAAAATGTACAAGGACCTCCAGCAGTTGTATTGGTGGCCAGGAATGAAGAGGGATGTTGCTAGATTCGTAGCTGAATGTTTAACATGTCAGCTGGTGAAAGCTGAACATCAACGACCAGCAGGCTTGTTGAAGCCACTGCCGATTCCCGAATGGAAGTGGGAATGCATAGCGATGGATTTTGTAACTGGTTTGCCAAGAACAGTACAAGGATATAACTCTATTTGGGTTATAATTGATAGGCTCACTAAGTCTGCTCATTTCTTGCCAGTTAAAATGACTTATGAGGTGAGCAGGTATGCTGAATTATATGTAAAAGAAATAGTGAGGCTACATGGTGTTCCAAATTCCATTGTATCAGATAGAGATCCCAAGTTTACATCAGCTTTTTGGAAAAGTCTACATAAAGCTATGGGTACAAAATTGACATTCAGCACTGCGTTTCACCCACAAACTGATGGACAATCGGAAAGGGTGATTCAAATTTAAGAAGATTTGCTCAGAGCATGTATTGTAGATTTTTCAGCCGGATGGGATGTGAGTTTGCCGCTGGTAGAGTTTTCCTACAATAACAGTTTCCAAGCCTCAATTCAAATGGCTCCATATGAAGCTTTGTATGGCAGGAAGTGTAGAACACCACTTCACTGGGACGAAGTCGGCGAAAGAGCTGGTTTAGGACCTGATGTTGTGGAACAAACAGCAGCTGCTGTTAGAAAAATAAGAGAAAGAATGAAAACAGCTCAAAGTCGACAGAAGAGTTATGCAGATAATCGAAGAAGGGAGCTGAATTTTGAGATAGGTGATCGAGTATTTTTGAGGATAGCTCCAATGAAGGGAGTTATGCGTTTTGGAAAGAAATGGAAGTTGAGTCCAAGGTATATTGGACCCTTCGAGATTTTTGAGAAGGTAGGAACGCTCGCCTATCGACTGGCGCTGCCTCCACAAATGTCAGCAGTGCATAATGTTTTTCACGTATCAGCTTTGAGGAAATATGTTCCCCATCCCTCACATGTGCTAAGTTATGAACCAATCCATTTAGCTCCAGATTTAAGTTATGAAGAGAGACCAGAAAGAATTCTCCTCCGAGAAATTAGAAGATTAAGAAACCGTAGCATTCCTATGGTTAAGATACAATGGTCCAACCAGTCGGAGCGAGAAGCAACATGGGAAACAGAAGCTGATATGCTAAGTCTTTACCCATATTTATTTGGTACGTAAATTTCGAGGACGAAATTTCAATAAGGAGGGTAGAGTTGTAACGCCCCAAAATCCTTAGGACCATATTTATGCATTTCATAAATCATATGGGCCATTTTGGCAATTCTACATATCATGTATCTGCTGAATTTTCATATCAGCAGGAACGATTTGCGCTGCGGCTGATTCCAGCAGGTAACTCCAAGTAGCGATGCACGAGCTGATTTCTAAGTCGATTGGAAAATGTTTTAAGGAGGTGAAATGTTTTCTTTAAGAGAAGGTTTGGTGTTTTACAAATTAAAATGATATGAGGGGAATTTACTAAATTTCGAAGGTGTGTCATGCTTGATTTCTCAAGTAGCTTGCCACTAATCCCTTTCATATAAAAACCTGTTTTCAAAGTAAGACTTTCATCATTTGCAAAGAAAAGTTTTAAAGTGTTTTTCAAAGAAATCTCAGAAAGTCTGTGCGTTGCTCAAAGGGAGGATCTCTGCAGGAATTTGCTGTGTTGCGAAGCTTCAAATAAGGCACGTAAAAGCTGATCTTTTTCTACACAATTTGAAGCATATATTGTGTTTTAATGGATCTGCTTGCCTGTATGTTATTGGTATATTGAAAGTTCATGTTTGAAATGATTTAGACATGATAAGGAAGAAAGATGGGTTCGAAAATGATGTTTTGATGTTTATAATGCTTCCAGTTTGTTTTCAGAAATGTTTATGAAAGTTTTACATGTTCTGAGAATTCGAATTAATTTACAGAAATGTTAGGAAAGTTCTTCTTACAGTAGCTGTAATATTAGAATTGGATAACTGTGTAATTGGTAATTTCTGGTCGAATCATTGGTATGGTTTGATAGGCAACAGCTGATGGCATCGTTGTTGTTTTGATATTACAGATGAAGAGTTATGTGGGGCTCTCTGCCCACAATTAATCTTCTAGTCTTCATCAAGGTTATTAAGGTAAACTAAACAAGTTTAACACTCTAATCCGGTTTATATATATATAACATATAAAAAAAAATTTTCATATCAGCGGAAGCGTATTAAATTCAGCAGACGCAGAATAAGTTCAACTGGTAGCGCAAACTTGATTTCTGTATACACATGCTTCATAGTTCACTTCGGTTACAAGCTAAGTTCAACCTAAGTTCCCTAATACATGTGTCTATCTTATATACAAAACCAGAATTTAGCAACCTAACATCAATTATTCAACTTCTAGATTATCAGCTGGTGTTGCGCCTTTCTGCTGCTAATCCAGCGTCTAGATAACTAGCCCTCGCTACCCGTGGTTGCTTCCCCTTAATTCTTTCTTCCTGTTGTCATGCACACATACAAAACAAAACAACAGCCGGATAAACTCCGGTGAGAATCATCTCAATATAATCAGCAGGTACACATAGGAAAATGCGTAACAGTGTATCAACTGTAAATAAATGCAATGACATGAAATAATTCTAGTTCTCCTCTTCGATCTCTGAATTGATTCTATATCGGTTCAACGCCATCAAGATTCGTATCCGATCTTGACATGAATATTCATCTATCGAAACCATCTCCGGCTTCGAAAATCAGGCCAACTCAGTCCTGGGCATTAGAATCAATTCAATTCTCTATGCAAACTCATGCAAATATAAAAGATCCACTACCTGAGATGGATCGACACACACATATAATCTCAAGTTCTAAAATCAAGAACAGTTCTAAATCAAGAACAGTATCAAATATGTATGTGATTTCAGCGGAATATATTTCGTCTGCTGATTTTTCTAACGACACCGTTTCACTTTATACAAAGATCAGCAGGTAGTTTTGTATTCATCTGCTGATCGCCTCAACGACATCGTTTCATTTTATATTATTCTTGCGTCTGGATTCTCGTCTTGCGATTGAATTCTTATGCGTTGTGACTGGTACTGTTCACCAGCAGATGCATTTCTTTTCATTTCAGCAGGTATTAGTCTTGCGACTGGTGCTATCCATTTCGACTGGTTTTTCTCTCAATCAGTTCCAGTTCAACGATATGTTTCCAAAGTCGAATCCATACTCAGTAAAGTTTTAAAATGGGAAGCAAATGTTTTAAATAATGGAACCCGATGTTTTACAGAAATGTTTAAAGAAAGATTGTTAAGGAACGAAATATGTTTTAGATTATGGCATAGATAGTTAAGGTCACCAAGGAGAAGGGTGAGCAGTTGTCTAGATGTCGACTGCCCTTTCATATGAGCTATATGCTAAACTGATATCGGGAGTCATTTTGATCAAAGTGCAACACGGACCAAATAGAACTTATATGCCATGATCAACTGAAAATGGAATTGAAAGAAATGAGAAACTGGACTATCTTCCCCTGTTTCTACCATTGATATGTTTATGAAAATGATATAGTATATTTGAAGTTCCTTAACATATGTATTGTACAGATGTCTGCCTGCGTTTTATGAAATTGATACTACTCAGATTTTACTTGCTGAGCCTTTAGGCTCACTAGCTTTTAAAATGGTGCAGGTACGACAGCTGATGAAAGAACAACAGGTGGAACTTGAATCAGCAGATGGGTGGCGTTGTGTTTATCCAAGGCCTACGTTTTCCGTGTCTAGTAGTATTGTTTTGATTAAGTTGTGCTGTATTAAATAAGTAGAAATGGTTGTATATTTACATAGAATACACAGCTGTTGTAAACCGCAATTGCAAAGTTATATGAAATACCCTGTTTTCCGCAAATGTTTAGCAGTAGCGCGCAAACTTTTGTACCTGCTGATTCTTCGATTTGTTTTGTGTCTTGTTTCTTTTTTAGTTATAAGAGATGCAGATTATAACAAATTATCTTTTAGCCCTTCTTTTATTCGAATATTTTGTTTACCCCAATTCTCGTGGCCCCGTTGGGTTCGGGCTTCACAATATCTTTTGCTATTCATTGTTGTTTTATAGTTGCTCTCCGTACTGGGGTTTAACCCCGAGGTCCCTCTGGGGCTGTTGTGTTTGTTTGCCTGTCTGTTATTCAGGTTTTCCAGGTTTCGCAGCTGGTCGAGGTTATGATCCAGCTGGTGGTGCCCAGGAGGTGGTTAGAGTGTCGCAGTTATATATAGTATTTGTAAACACTGGTATCACTTCGTGTGATGCTTAGTTTATATAGTTGGTAGACCATTAGTACTTGTGTTGTATTCAGTCGTTGGGCAATTGTTGTACTTCAATATTTTTGCTGTTGTGAATTTATAATACTGGGATTATTTTGAGTATTGTTGTATTTTAAATTATGTTATCTTTCTGTCAGGCCAAAAGCAAAAATTTTAGCCACTTTTTATTAGCTTCTGTTTGTGTTTGCGTCGTTTTACTCTGTGTGTGCACGAGGCCTGACAATTCAGATCACGTTTGGGCTGAACCTTTATCCACATAGATTTGGCCTTCATTGAACTACGTCTTTTCTGGTTCGAAACACACAAATTAGGTACAACTTTCGCCTTATCCTTCTCAAGTCTGTTCGTTAGCAAGTTGGGCTTACAGTTCTCAGGCTTAATGTAACCAATACCATTTTATCCCTTATGGTTCAGTTGTCCAGTGAACTGATCATCGTACTTAACCGACTCACAAACATCATGTGTCATACTGGCTTTGACAAAATTCATTTTCCTGAACTTATCATTAGCCAGATTTGACTGAGTACTTTTTTCCTCATAGCTGCTTTCACCAAAGCTGAAACCTAAGCCAGATTTGTCATTTAGTGGCTTCTGGGTCTCATGTAGCTTACTTAAACCGAAGACTTAGTCCAGGAGGTCATCACATGATTTAATATCTCATTTTCAGATAAGAGCTCGCAGGACTTTATTCTCAAAGAATCATTCTCGATTTTCAGCTTACTCAACTCGGTTTGTAAACTGTCAGTTTCCCCAAGCTGAGCAGTGCTTGGTTCTACTAAACTATTTTTTAAACCACTGTTTTCATCTTTAATTTTCTCGAATGTCTGATATAGCTTTCTGTACTCATGGACCATTTCATTAAGTGCAGTGATGACGTCCTTTCGTGTAAATTCACTATTACAGAAGTCAAATACCTCATCATCAGTTGTCTGGTTGGCCATCAAGCCGTCGACTTATTCTTGCTCACTCTCACTTGAGGATCTGCTTGATGTAGTATCAGAATCTGAATCCGCCCATTTTCTATTGCTATCCTCAGCAACAAGCACCTTACGGTCATTCTTCTTGTTGATCCTCTTCTCAAATCTGTTTCTTCTTCTTTCAGTTGACCGCTTTTCATCTATCTTTGATCTGTCATCTTTATTGGGCTTCTTGCAATCAGTTGAGAAATTCCTTGGTCTGCCACAGTTATAACAACTTAAATCAATGAAAATCTTTTCAGATTTATGAGTATTGTTATAATTGAAAGAAGGGATGTGAGTTCTTCTCATGAATTTCCCAAACTTCTTTACGAAGAGGGACATTGCGTCATTGCTGATCTACTCTGCTGACTTGCTAGGTGAGCACTGTTCTGAAGTCATAGCAGCAAGAGCTTTTGTGGGTTGAGAGGTCGATGGTCCAGCCTCTGATCTGGTCTCCAGCTCAAACTCATAAGCTTTCAGATTTGCGAATAGATCGTGGAGTTCAAGTTTATTCAGATCTTTCGATTCTCTCATCGCCATCATCTTCACATTCCACTCCCTTGGCAGTGCTCTCATCACCTTAAGAGGCAACTCTCTATTGCTATATTCTTTTCCAAGACTGGTTAGCTCAACAAAAGAGCTAAATCTCTTGTCAAACTCCATCATTGTCTCTCTATCTCTCATCTTTATAGAATCATATTTATTCTAGGCAACCGTCAGCTTGTTCTCTTTAGTCTCATCGTTGCCATCACATATTTGCGTGATCTTTTCACAGATATCCTTAGCAGTAGCGCAGGTCTTTATCTTGCTGAACATGTTCTTGTCCAACGTCTTATATAGAATGTCCTTTGCTACATTTTTCCGGTTGGCTTTCTTCTTAACCTCTGCTGTGTACTCCACTCTATCCACTGTGAAGCAGCAGCAGTAATCGCCATCGCCGTGTTCGCTTTCATAATCTTCATGGGTCCATCTGTTATGAAAAATCACATGTCATCATCCTGAGCGGCCAGATGGGATTGCATCCTGATCTTCCAATCATCGTACTCCTCCTTAGAAAACATAGGAAGTTTATTGTGAGAAGTAGAGATATTGAATATAAGTGCAGAAGATCAAACTGTTCAATAACTGAGATGACAAGGCTCTGATACCAATTGATTGGCTCAATTAGGATCGAAAATAAGCTTAGGAGTTCAGAAGTGGTGTTGAATGAACTCCTTAAATTTTATTTTTCAAATCCCTAAAAGCTATTTTACAAGACTATGCTTAACTCAAATATGAGTGACCAGATTTGAGGCTCTCAGTCAAAATCTGTTTTCTCGATTAACAAATAATGTGTGGAAAAAAAATGATTAAACAGTGAACAGTAAAAATAACGATGCAGATAATGCAAATAGAGTACATGTCAAGAATTTGTTTCTGTAAGTTCGGATCTCAAATCCTACGTCTCCCCTTCTTCCTTTTCAGGAAGGTTCCACTACAAGATTTGATTAATACAGCTTCTCTAAACACCCAGTCACTAGAGCCTCACTCAAGGTGAACACTAGCACCACAATACAACACAGATTTCACTGCTGAATACAACAAATGACTTTTTATAACTGCTTCACGTAGCACGTTCTTTACAGACTCTGTTTGAATATTACTATGGATACAACACACACAGAGTTTGTAACAACCTCTGGTTCTTTGAACAATAATATTATTTGGCAAAGTTGAACCAGAAGGAATCTCTCAAAGATATTTCTGTTTAAGAAATGAACGGCTGTTCTTCGAGATAGTGAGAGCTGGGATATCGAATGGTTTAAAACTTGAAAGATTTTTCCCATAGAATTAGAGAGACGGATATTGTGAATCGACCGAGAGAGCTTGTACAACAAAATCACCGAGAGCGTCTCTGTAGAATCACTTCAGCTATATATAACATCCATCTTCAACGGTAATTTAATGAGCCATTAGACACAAAATTCATTTGAATATCTTCATCGTATCATGCATTAATTGCTCCATTAATGTTGAGTAGAGGTTTGTCTGTTGTTGTCAGAGCTTTTTTGACTTATATACCAAAGTGGGTAAACATCGTATACACCAACTCTGCGTTCTGCACAATATACTTCAAATAGCTCTGATATTGTATTTCTTTAATCCATATTGTCTAACAAGGTTTATCTGGTTCAATCTTGATCATTGAATCATCTGGACCAATAGCTGATAAGATCTGAAACTGAAATCTGAAATATGTTCGGTTCTGAGCTCAAATCTGATTCACTAATTCGAATAAATCAACTTCACGATCTTTCTCATTATGTTTCTACCCCCTTTAATCTCTTATGTTCTGAAATACTTATTTGTTCTGTATCGTAGAAGCCTCTGATCCGAATTCTGATAAATAACCTATGAAATACTCTGAGTAGATTATGTCCAAATCTAAGTCTCTGTTACTGATCAAATCTGATAACTAATCCTCTTTACTGAATCTGATATCTCGGATCTGAGTGGCTCTTATCTGATCTGATAAGATCTATTCCCCTTAATATACTCTATTCCCAATCTCTGGATCTGAATATACTTTTTCCCTTTATACAATCAGATATGCTAAACTCTCTTTCCGTTTAACACGATTACTTAGAAGGTTCAGATCTGAGTCTTAAATTCAGTTCTTATCTGTTTTCATTATCACCAAAACTTATAAATTTTCTCTTAACAATGTTATTGTCTAGCGTCTTGTAGAGTATGTCCCTAGTGAAACTGACCAGTTTTGATTTATTTTTATCTTTGGATGTCAGGCCCCGTGCTAATTAACAAGGATTAATTGCACAATTAAGCACATAAACGCGAAAGCATAAAATAGGGCTAAAAATTTTCGAAATAAAGTTGGGCCTGAACCAAATCATATCTTCAAAAGAATCATATTCAAAATACGAGTTAAATCGAAACTCATACAACAACAGGTAATCAGAAATCAAATCAATAACGATCCCCCAGAATACATACAACCTCAGGGCATCCCCTGGATCAATAGATAATATAATAACTGGGACTCAAGGAAATGGGGATCGACCAGCTCCAGCTGTCCAACTTGGTTACCTGAAGATCCTGAAAATTGGCAACACAGACCCAAACAAACACAAAAGCAGGAAAAGAATACAAGGTCAAGCCTCAGTACGAATGAGCACTAATATAACAGCAAATCATAAACATGCAGTATTCAGTAATGAATGCATGCGGCTGTCAAAGAACATCGGTCATCAAGGCCTGCTAATCAGCTGGCAGTAAATCTCAATCGAGCCTCTATACCCGCACAGTGTATCAACCGGGGAAATCATCGGTCCGTGATCTTCAGGCCCGTCAGCCATCACAGCTTGGTGGTATTCTGACACAACCAATCAGTCGGTCACCACTCTGATGATAGCGTTGTACCTTTCAGGCACGACACATCTGTCTGCCGGTCACAACGTGTCTCTATCTCAGGTTCTCAATCGATCAAAGGTCAATATGTATGCATGAATTCCATGAAATTCAAATATGATTTCAACATGCATAAATTACGTAAACAGAATATATCAATTCATTCAAGTTGTTCACGTAAACACAGAAATCACATAGTACAGATTTCATGCCTCAAATACTAGCACGCTATGTCTAAGCTGTTAACAAAAGCTCAACTCGTACCTTAAATTCTCAAGGTCTACCTCAACAGATCTTACTCAGGCACGACAACTTCAGTTTGCTCAATTTGCTACCTCGCTGGTCACGTCCAACACAGCAGAGACTTCCCTGAAGCTCAAATCCAGAAGCTCACACGCACAGTAGAAAGCTCTACTCAACTATCGCGAGAACCTACGAACTCACAGCTTCTTTGCGCTCTCTGTCCAACGTCGAATCAGGATTCCTAACTGGTATTAATTGAAAGAGCTACTCAAGAAAAGTTGAACGCCACTAGTCTCGATCCAAACAACTGTGGAAAAATCGACGGCAATCTACCGGAGAAGAGTTCGGGTGAAAAGTATCTATCTAGGGTTTCATTGGGAAAACTATGAGGAATGTCGGGTTAAAAATACGCTAAGTGTTGAGCAGCACTTGGTATATAAATCCTCGAATCACTACTGTTCTAAGCAATTAAGATCTATGCTTAAACTAGGAAAAAGTCCTCTCAAAGCTGAATCCAGCTTTCGCCCTCAACTGGCTACGCAGATATGGTTCAGATGTCTAAACGAGTTATTAACTCCACAGCAAACGACGTCGCACCAACTAATCAAAACGACGTAGCAGAGCTTCCACAGTAGAAATAGATCTCTCACTAGCAACATCTGAACAGATCTCTTTCTATAGCGACATCTGAATATCTCTAACAACCAGCGATCAACTCAGTTGTGTTGACTAACACGTGGCACCTTCTCGCACCCGCGCGCTAACGCTAACAGCTGCCTCTCGCTACATTCTCACAGCTGCGTTGACTAGCGTTGACATCTGCTCATTCTACTACTGAGTACCAACATCTGAATCATACCACTGTTGAGTACTTACATCTGAATGCTCGCAAAACGCCGCGCAAGAATGCTGCTGGCCTATCTTCTCCCATCGATAAACCTCAAGTCTTAATTACCACTGGAATCATTTCCCGATAGGAAAATGCAACTACTGAACTCCAAATTCGATGCAGATCTCACTCGATCACCAACTTCTCACGGCTGGTCACTCCACGTCTATCGCTGAACACCCAGAAATCACGATTTCCGAGAAAATTCTTAATACAAAAGCTGATTAGCCATTAAATTTTACTTAACAGATTTCTAGTCCTCACACTCTCCCCCACTTGAAATCGATTTTGTCCTTGAAATCAGTTAAGACATCGAATCAAAATCACAACATCATGATAGCTTATACATGACACACTATACTGGACACCATTCCTAATATACTCATGCCATACTGCCTAGTGAAACTCATTACTAAACAAAATCTTAATTTAGCAGCATGATGGTCCCAGAAATAGGATCACTAAGTAAATAGGAGTTCAGAAGGGGGGGGTTGAATGAACTCCTTCGATTTTCGAAATTTCTTTTAAAATGTTTTGCAAGCTTTTTGCTTAACTTAAGTCCGAGTTACCAGACTTAAGAATTTCTCAGTTATATTCAAACTTCTCGGCCAACAATATATGTGCGGAAAATGACCGATCGATTTGTGAACAGTAAATAAACACAAGTAATATAATCGTGCGTAATGTAAAAGATAGAGATCAGAGTTTGTTTCTGGAAGTTCGGACTTCAATGTCCTACGTCTCCCCTTCTTCCTCCTCGGAAGGTATCACTAGAAGACTTTGATGAGAGTAGCCTTTCTACAAACACCCAATCCCGTAACCCGCAGCTACGAGAACTCCTAGTATCTCACAACGACACTCCAAGCAGACGCAGCTGCTGGTTACAACACTTTAGTGTTTTCAAACGGCTTTTTGAGAAGCTCGTTTGTTACAGACTCAATCAAATACAACAATGAATACACTTTGTGAGTAATGTAAAATCTCTGGTTTCTAAGACAAAGAAACTTGATTCAATAATGTGAACCAGAGAGTGACACTCGAAGCTATAACAATGAAGATAAAAAATGAATATTCTTCGAGTGCTGGAGCTTTGAATGCGTTCAACGAAGAGTAAGCTCTGGGAGTATTTTGACAGCGTTTTAGCAATAGCAGTGGCAAGAGTGTTGTTTCAAAG
>KQ991203.1:33699-45709 GCA_001598015.1 Dorcoceras hygrometricum | reverse complement strand
CGCCGCCGCGAGCGGCGGCGGCCGGCAGGCCGTGGAACAACTTTTGTTTTGATTCTGAAAAATTAAAACATCAGATACAATATGGCAATATCGTATGATCAGATCCGAAAACCATGGCTCTGATACCACTGTCGGGATCCGGATCACGCCCCCCGGCGAGGCAGCGGAAGAACAGAAAAACATGTCCGGGAGACGATCAATACGATAAACAATATACAATATGACATTCATAGGGTGTTCAAAATACTACCTTGCTGGCAACTCATGCCTGGCTCCGACCGGTTTCGTAAAGAAAACGGCACTTCACGGTAGACTGCGGTAGAAAACGCCAATCCGGTCCAAGACCAGAAATGAGACTCCTTCGTCAGCCTGCACTAGAAGGCCTGACGAGATCTGCACGGACGGATTCTCCTCGTCAAGGTTGCCGGAACGAATTTCCGGCGAAGAGGCGGCGGCGGCGGCGGCTTTGTGAGAGAGGAGGGAGGCGGCCGAAGCTCTTAAGGTTAGGGTAGAGTGTTAAGTGTATTAAGTCTTGGCTTAATTCTACCTTAAGTAGAATTAAAGGTGGACTTGGACCGGCCCAACGGGCCCGGGTCCAACGGATGAACATTCAGTTCATCCCCATCACCGAGACTTCATTATAACTCCGATCGCCGATAAGATCGGACCGATCGACTCAGTTTCCAAAACTGAGTACTATGATCTGAAAAACCATTTTTCAGAACCCCAGTGCAAAATGACCGTTTTGCCCCTCAACATCGGCAAATCACGATTTGACCTCTGTTGACTTTTTAGGAAGTCGCACTCCCAAAATCCTCTTCATATGTTCAACACATTGAGTTGAGTATTTGTGCGGGAATCTCGAATCCAGTACTTGTGTGACCCTCAATGGTTCAGGGATACAGCTAGCCCATTGGTAAATCGAGAGTCGCTAAAGATCCGATAGCTATGCTTACATCTTGGAGATCGAATAGTGACATCGCGAGTGTAACTAGGTAAACACATTTACCTAAAACACTTCTAGTACTCTGGCCAGAGATTTATACACTATTATCCCCTCAGATAGCATAGGATATCCACGCATGTCTGCGAGCGGTGAATCCTCGACAACGATGCATCGACTTCTACATGCATCGGGGTCTCACCCAATCCCGACGCCTTATGACCCCAAGTGAGTCGGCAAATGGGTCAAAGTGAGACGCCTATCATGTAGAGTCTCAATGACGTTTCGAGTCGTGAGGACTAATCAGTACAACCAAGACCTCGGACTTATCCACTCGACAAATGGTAACCACTTGAAAAGTCCGAACGAGGGCAGTTCGATAGATCACCAGGTCACTATCTATCTCCATGCTCAGAACATCACAATGTTCCCTACCAATGAAACGTGGTACTTCGCATCGCAGATACTAGTCTCGAACTCGGGCGGCCTTATCCTCATTTTGACGGCCCAATCGACTAGAAACATGTTCAGAATACACAGTGACTATTAGATGTGTTTCATGATAGCCGTCATACCCACTATCACATCTAACATACACTTTAGTGTATTCTAGGTCTTTACTCAACGCAATTGTAAATCATCATACACACAATGAAAGTAAAGAATGCCATATAATAAATGCGAATATCATATATATAAAGATTTTCGTATATAAGAGTCTATAAACCTACACGCCACAAGTTGGCTAGTTGGGCATCTACTCTAACAATCCCTACTAATCATTCTCGCTAAGCTGTACGTCTCAATCAGCTTACAACCAGGCTGATATCTCCTAACAGCCCAGGCACCACTCGTGATCCGTCCACTCAGCTCGGGGAATAAAACAAGTCCTCAATCTGAATCTAGGTTACTCTGTACCATGACAAGCTATCAGCTCAGGCCTCCACTTGGGACCCAGACCAGCTCTTGTGCGCTAACAGTTCTCGTGCATTATCCAGCTCAGGAATACAATCAGTTCTTACCAGAACCTACCTTCACTAACAACTCTCATCAGACTGTGCGTCACCACCAGCTTGCGCCCAAACTGATTTCACCAACTAGCAGGCACAACACTCTTAATCCAGTCCCCCAGCTTAGGGCACCCAGAACTCTCTAAGCTGAACCCAGCTTAGACTCAGACAGAAAAAACTCCTAAAATTCTCGCTGCTAGGCTGCTACCTCCAAAACATTTTGCGACTGTCAATACAGCTCGCAATCTCCACAGTGGCACAGAGCATTCAGCTCAGTTTATGATCTCCAGAACAGCTTGCGCTACCACAGCTTAGCTCACGCCTACCAGCTCAGGTCGCGCATAGCCACAACAGCTTACAGCCCTCATGCCAGCGCCTATTGTTCATCTTGGATCACACTAGCATCGCTGTCTACAGTTCGCACTACTCAGCTTGGGATGCTCTCAGCAGCTTACGACGCCCTAAGCTGTC
The DNA here is from genome assembly GCA_001598015.1 of Dorcoceras hygrometricum. NCBI lineage: Eukaryota > Viridiplantae > Streptophyta > Magnoliopsida > Lamiales > Gesneriaceae > Dorcoceras > Dorcoceras hygrometricum. Next base: position 43,285 of record KQ991203.1, on the reverse strand, counting down.
CGCTAAGCTCACAGATCACAGCGCATGAACCTGGATCAGCTCACGATCCCAAAACAGATCGTGCCTGCTGTTCTTGCTACACAGTACTCCTAAGCTGCTAATAGCTCACAGACTCAGCAGCGTCCGTTCATACCAGCTTACGCCTAATCTGGTCCATGATAAACAGCTTAGGCTACAAAACGTCGAACCTCTAATCTGATCCGTACCTAAAATCAACACAGGCCACTCAACAGCTCGCGCCAGTACTAACTCCAAGCTGACACCCCAACAGCTTACACTTCACAGTAGTACGGGTCACACCAGCACAAGGAAATCTACACAGTACCACTAAACAACTTCTTCTATCAGCTTAGCACCAACTCTAGAACCAGCTCGTATCCGAGCTGTTCCATCTCCTCAGATGCTCCCTAAGCTGATATGCACCTATTAGTTATACACTAATCCCAAATGATTAGCCACTAATCACTTGGATAATTACTGACCTCACATTTCTCCCCACCTTAAGAGATTTCGTCCTCGAAATCAATAGCAATAGTCTGTCAAAACAAGAACATAGCACAGACTGGAATCAGCAGCAACCATCAGCACATTTGGGAGGATTCAACACTCGCAACAGTATGAAGCTGCACTTGCTATCACTAGGCTTCCACTACCCAGGAAACCCCTTTCACAATAGGGACGTCTCCACTGCACCAAAACCAAAGGTAAAATTTTTTTCTTCCTTCTTCGTAGTCCCACAGTTCAGAAATAATGTATCGTCCGCTTGGGTTGCATTCGTGTATCTCGAATAGGGCAGATATCTTGGCATTGTAAACCATAGTGACGAAATTTTCTTTAAGATCCACTAGCTTCTCCTTTCTGTCCAAAGATCTCACTGGACCATAATAACATCTTAGGGTCTACTCCATTTCACTTCATCGGTATCTCAGTACCAAGGGAGGATCTGGCTCGTATTTCCTCGGCTGGAACACATAATATTCATCTTGAAATAAAAAACAACACAGCCGGTATCCACAAACAGCATGCCACTGGCCCAACCTGTTTGAACACACTCGCACTGACTGATGAGTTTCAGAGCTAACATACCCTACACTCTCAAGCTCGACACCAGCTGGAAGGAGAAACTCACCAAAAGCACACGGCCTGCAAAGCAAACTCCAAAGATCCATACCTTATAGACACAAACTAGCTTGGCTATCTCACTCAACTTTCGTTCTGGATCAAATCAGATCCTCTTGGTCCTTCACCTGCTACACAAAATCCGATGAAGACCTTAGATTTTCCCTCAATTCTTCCAGTTGGTACGCAAATCTGCACGTCCTTCCTTGCAAAACCTTGAAGGATGCCACCCTGCACCTTACTTAATGGCTAAAATGCATGAAAATTCCACCAAGGACATGGGATTCTTATCAGTCATCAACAAAATTCAATACTACAGCTTGCAACATACCTTCCAAAAAATCTGCATGTTCTGCTCAGATTGGCCATCTGACTGTGTGGTAAGCTACTCTCATAGCCAATCGAGAGCTCAAAGCTGTCTAAAATCTCATCCAAATGCGGGAAAATGCACCAAGAATTCTTGCTAAACTCTGTCTAACGCCGGCCCACCATGGAATCTCGCTACACTGTTGACGCACCACCTCGTCATTTCCCTCAAATAAGACTTGTCCCATTGTAGGGACAGTAGTCAAACATGCTCTAAGCTGGCTCCTACACAGCTTAGTTTACCAAGCCATCCAGTCAACTCGGACTGTCACAGCAACCGATAAACAAAACTCTAAGGCTGCTAGTCAATACAAACGTCCAACTCACCTCAAAGCTAGAAGCTCACTTAGTGCGTATCACAACAACACGCCATCTAACAACTACGCTTCTCAGCTCCTAAAGACAACATGTACGTAACAACAACAAAAATCCATAAGTCGGGGTAGATTCCAGCTCCACTCAAAGCTAAAATCGCTCTCGTGCTCCAAATGCAAACCCAGGAACCTCGTCCGGGAAAGCGTCAAGGGCTATCGAGCAATAGTGAAAACCACTAACACCTACTCCTCAATCCAGCCAAGCACTCCAGCACTATCACATGGGACAAACAACTCACCTCGGCAGGAGTACTAGCAGATATGACATCACACGAACAAGGTGGGGATCGAATCAACCCACGCTCAACACATAGAGCAGAAACACACGCATGTGATGTCCTCGTGTCCACACAACCCATGGAGGAAAATCTAAAACAAGGCAAAGTCTTGCTATAACTCCTTCGGTAAATCGCCAGCTTACTCTCACCTACAACACGATCACACAAGCAGGCTGGAGTCCCGAGTGCTGAGTTGGAGAAGGCTATTTGAATCTTAACGTATCTGATGGCTAATAACCCGTTCGCTGGGATTGAGCAGGGGAAAGGTAGCATCTATGAAGAACCTTCAGAAGAATCTTGCCATGACACTCTAATCACAAAGCACCATCCTCGATGACTATCATTCGATCCACGGCATTTGCAAAGGAGGAAAAAAGGAAGCTGCTATACCAATGGGTGAGGGTCATCCCTCAAGCCCTTCAGAAATCTATTCTGATTCGCCCACACACGTCTAGCAATGAGAGGAACATAGGCGGGAAGGGAAGAAAACTGTCTCAAGCACACAGTCATCTTCTAATATCCTTGCACCAAGTGTTCAAACTTACGCTCCTTGGTGTTGCAGAACAACTCAGGGATATATTTCCGGTGGGATGCTGCTAGAGAAGCATCACACCACCAGCGCTACGCAAACTCTCCAGTTCGGATGCTGCTAGAGAAGCATCACACCACCAGCGCTACGCAAACTCTCTCAACTGGAGCATCGCCAAACCCTGCCTCGTCTCATACTCAAGCTGCACACGGTTGAACAAGCTCACCAAGCGCTCAAGCCAATCCTCTGCTTAAAGACCTCCTTCAGCATAAATGAAGGTAGGAGGATCATCCACCGGAACCTGGTCCGAACTAGCTCCACAACATCCACTCGTCGAGTCCAAAGCTCAACCTCAGCCTCTGTCTGTCTCGCACAATGACGCAAAGGCACTCACGACCGGGCAACCTCCTCCTCGCTAATCGAAATTCTTGGCTCACTAAAACCTGCCTACCAGCTCTACCTCTACCTCTCCTAGGCAACATCTAGGAGGCACACAAGGGTAAGCACAAACAAAGACAGGTAATCAGGTAGTCAAGCAAAAGCAGGAAGACAAACACAGTTCCTAGACTCGAGTGTGATAGAAAAGAAACGAGCTTATCCTAGTTTAAACTCTGATACCAAAATTTCAGGCCCGGTGCTTATAAAAATAGCTAAAACACGCAAAACACAGAAGCTTAAAAGCGGGTAAAATTTTATTGGCCTGATTGAAGTTCTTACATTTAAAGTACACGCATACTCAAAATATAAGACTCAAAGACCTACAGGTCCATTTCCCCCGCTTACTTCAAATTAAAACCGTTACAATCCCCTTCAAACCTTCCCGAATTACCATACAAATCAGTTCTTGCTTCCCCCTCTTCTCAAATTCCTACCCAATCACAATCTCACCTCAAAGATGAATTCAAATATGTCACCAAAGCCTGGAAAGAAGATCACAGAAGTCCCTCAAGATATCAAACGACAAGATTATTTACGGAAAAAATTCAGTCCAGACCATTGGGATACGGACAACCCCTCAAAACTAAAAAATTTTACGAACTCATCTTGATTGACACAGGTTCGGCTGAGATTGTCCACAAAAAGAATGAAAAAAATGAAATTGTTTTTTCAAAATGCATCATTAAACAAATTCTCACGAGTACCTAGTGGGGAGGAAATTTTCAATCAAAACAATTTTCAGTTCGATTCAAACCTCAAGAGTTCAATTTTACTGATTACCGGAATGCTTGGTATAGGACTCTTTACATCCGCCCTTTCTCTCATTCATGGTTCATCACTTTTCATAGTGGTTGTGACTCAAATTTCCCTATATGGTTTTACGAATGGTGGAAGAAAATGGGTTCTGAAACTTCCATCTTACCACCAACAGTCAAACAGGGCTTAGAATTCTTTTCTGAGTCTTCTTGTTATAACAATTTCCAAAAACCTCTCATGTTCCATGAAGAGTTCAAGGTTCCATGGATCTTTGCATGGGATTTTTACTTCCAAAAACTTCTTTCTGACCCTGTTCCATTTTCTCTCATACGTTCTCACCGTATTAAATGGTGGGGAATGTCAGGCCTGGTGTTCTAAACACAGCTAAAACAGGCAAAACACGGAAGCTTAAAAAATGACTGAAATTTTTTTTTCTTTTGGCCTGACCTTAAAATACATAATTTAACATAGGCGTATACTCCAAAATATAAGCTTGCATAAAAAAATGACTGCATAAAATCTCAATCACCCAATATATACAACCAATCACGAATCAAATCGATACAACAACTACACAGGGCATCCCCTGGCAATGACTCGATATTGTATATATATATGTATATAACTGGGACCTCACACCCGCGGGGCTTCAACAGCTGATGCACCGCTCAGACCAGCTAATACCTGAAAAAAACCTGCAATGGCCAACACATTACCAAAGCAGCCCCAAGGGAAACCAAACGAGGTTAAACCTCAGTACGAAGAGCAATAACAACAACAGCTAACAATAAAGCATGAACATAATGCGTGCAATGCATGAAGGAGAGTACAATGAATTATTGGGCTCAAAGAACGACTCAAACAGCTGGAGATACAACGCTCACATAACACTCAACAGCTGGAGGTACATAGATCGCAGAAACAGCTCAACAGCCTGAGGTACAAGGCTCGCAGAACAACTCCACGGCTGGAGGTACAAAAAATAGTGGCGATAGAGCATGTGAGAGCGTGGTAGCTATCCACTCGTCTCAACACACGGTACCAGAAGCACGAACAGCTCAACCCGCTGGTGCCCAAACTCATGAGAGCGTGGTAGCTATCCACTCATCCCATAGCGGCAAACCAACCCACATCAGGGAGAAGAGGAGCACGGTAGCTAGCCGCTCGTCCTCAATATCAACAGCAAGCTTCCTGGTACTAACAATTTCACAGTAGCAATGGCCAACATAGATAACAAGAGGGCTCACAAAGTGTAACGAATAGCATGAATAACGAAGGAGAAGCCCAATACACAGAACACATACGAATGACAAGGGAGGAGTTCAGCTTTCGAAACAGCATGCGGGTACAAAAGGAGCTCATGCCATGCATGTATGCCATGTTAACAAAAATAGGAACAGCATCCTTCAGAACAGCACGGGTAAACAATACAACATATACAAGTAGCTCTAAACTCACGCATGCATAAGAACAGTACAGCCTTAACCCTATCATGCAATACAAGGCTTAGAACTCTACTCACAGCCATATACACGACATCTTACACAAGAAACAACAATGCGATAATACAAAACAACTCAAACCTCCGCCTGCAGTTCACGACTTGGCCATACAGCCCACAGACACACTAAACGCAGGACAATAGCACGGCTACCCAGCATACGCATAAGAGATACAGCTAGTAGAGTACGCACATAAACTAGCTAAACAGCTCGGGCAGTAGGCACAACACAAATAAAATAGGTTACAGCAATATACCATGAGGTTAAGGCAGCTCGGCCTACTACCTTTATGCCCACAAGCTTAACATAGAACTGTAACTTCTAGCTCCGACTTCGTACCTTACGTAGATCTTGGAAACTACCTCGGCATAGTTCACAACTGACAGCAAAATACACCTTCTGCTCCTCTCCGCCAGCTGCTCCAGGGTCAGTAGCTCGCGACAACCACACGGGAGATTACAATCTGAACTGAAGCTCAACCCACCCGAAAATCGTGAAACCAAACTCACGCAGCTTCGCGATGATCTCCTTTGACCGGCCTCCTCCCGACTCCAAACTGGTATGGAAAATTGGCCTTGGAGAGAGGTTTCAAACCGCTACACCCTTCCTCTAAATTAATCGGCCGATCTCCAAAAATCGGGGAAAAACTAGTTTGGTGAACAATGTCTAGGGTTTGGGAGAAATTATCTATCGAGAGCTTCCTAGAGACGCTAAGGAATGTGTGGTCTAAATAACTAAGTATGGGTCAACGAGGGATATTTATACTTATGCTCAACAGATCACAGCTACAGTGAATTCAACACAGCTCAGGCTTCTTCACTGTACCCATCCCTGCGTATAGCTCAGCATGCCCATACCCAGTTCTCGCATCCAACAGCTTACGCTCCACAGACCATGCCCCAACAGATCAGCTCATGACAGCTTACAACAAATACAGCAGTAACAGCTCACCGCTGTGGACCAGTTCACACATCGGCCAACCCACGCAGAACAACAGTTTTCACTTCCCCACTGAGCTTGCTCACTCAGACCAACTCAAAGCATTCAGCTCACGGTCTTTAGTACAATACGCATTACTCAGTTCATGGAGCGATCCTTACTAATCATTCTCGCTAAGCTATACGTCTCAATCAGCTTACAACCAGGCTGATAACTCCTAACAGCCCAGGCACCACTCGTGATCCGTCCACTCAGCTCGGGGCATCAAACAAGTCCCTAATATGAATCTAGGTTACTCTGTACCAGCTCATGAGATGAGCTGCTGCTACTATAGTTGTCCATTATAGTGCAGTGCTATGTACTGATATCAGTTAAGTAGTAGCGAAAGCTGGATGCAGCTTCGGGTGTTACGCTATGATGCAAGCTGGGTTGACCCTTGAGATATGGGTTGACTGGCGTGGGCTGTTCTAGTGATCGTAAGCTAGATGGATCATCCTGAACTATTTGTTAGGATGGGATCTTACCTAAGGATGCTAAAGCCGTTTCGTGGTACTGTGCATATTTCCCTATGCTGGTGATCCGGTCTGCTGGTGTGACCTATACTACTGTGCGTGACACAAACTATTTAGCGAAAGCAGTTTATTAGCAACATCTTGGAGGTGATCAGCACTGGAATTTCCCCGTGAGAGTAAGTTGGATTCAGCTTAGAGATGTTCGGGGTACCCTGAGCTGAGGGACCAGATTACGGGTGCTGTGTTGTGCTGGTTGGTGAAATCAGCTTGGGAGCAAGATGATGGTGACGCACAGTTAGGCAGGTGATGTTTGTGGTTTTATTTTTTGTAGAGAGGCAGTGCTCTGAGTTGAGTAGTGAGATCCAAATGTGTGACTGGATGTGGCGGAGAACAGCCTAGGCCTGAGCTGGTAGCTGGCCATGAAGCTGAGTAATTCGGATTCAAATTAAGGACTTGTCCAATGTCCCGATCTAGGCATACAGATCGCATATAGTGCCTGAGCTGTTGGAAGTTATCAGCCTGGTCGTAAGCTGATGGAGATGTACAGCTTGGAGCGGATGTGTTGGTAAGGATCACTCTGTGAGCTGAGCTGAATGCTCTGAGCTAGTCAGCTAAAGCTGATAGTTGCATGCGAACTAATCTGCAAGAGTGATCTACTGGAATGTGGTCTGTAGGGAGTGTGCGTTGTTGGGTCCGAGAGCTGGTCTGTGCGTTTGGTCATGCTGAGCTGTACGCTGGACAGTATGCAGTGAAGAGGCCTGAGCTATGCCAAAGTCACTGTAGCCGTGAAATGGTGAGTAGTGTGTATAAATAAATACCCTCTCATTGACCAAAACTTAGTTATTTTAGACCACCCATCCCTTATCTTCTTTTCAAGACGCTATCGGGAGATATTTTCTCTAACCCTAGTCACTGTTCACCCGACTAGTTTTTTCCAGATTTCCGGAGATCGGCCGGTCGGTTTAGAGTGAGAGTACCTCGGTTGGAAACCCCTCTTCAAGGCCGACGTTTCTATGCCAGTTTGAATTCATGGGAAGGCCGGACGGAGGAATCGCTAAGAAGCTACGTGGGCTGTGTTTGCAATTTTCGGCCTTTTTGAGCTCTAGTTCAGGTATCTGTGTTTCTCCTAGCTTTAGTTCCTATCCTTAGCGCTTACCTTTGAGCTGGGTAGTTCCCTGTCTGTTAGCCGTAGCTGTTCGAGGATATGAGGCCTTTGACCGTGAGTTGTATAAGCTTTAACATTGCTGATTTATTAGGTATCTTGGCAGATTAGAGCTCCATGTTGGTTGCTTCGGGCCTTGAGCAGTTGGCCAAGCGGAGCAGGAGGTGTTTTGATGTCCGTCGTAAGCTACATTAAGGTACAAATTCAGAGCGTGTAGTTACAGCTTTAATTTAGGCATGTGAACTAGGGGTTGTGGGATGTGAGGTCGTAGCCTGATCGTAGGTAATGCTGTAACCTGTTACGCTCGTGCTGTGTTTCCGAGCTGTTTTTCTTGTGTTGTGTATACTGTGAGACCTGTGTTTTCGCAATCAGGTGTTGCTCGGGTTGAAACCAGCTGGTAGTAGATGCGTGTGTTGAAGTCATCGAATTTTCCTTAGTGTTGGAATCAGCAGTTGAGATGATATCAGCTGTCGAGAGAGAGATATTTGTTCGAGTTTTACATCAGTTGATGAGCGATCACGTCAGCTGTTGGTATTTCAGTCGTTGCATTTTGGTAGGAAGCAGCAGCAATGCTGACGTGGATTTCAGACGTTGGTATTTTAGTTGCGATGGTCAGCAGAGAGCGCTAAGGGACTCTGAAGCGACGATGTTTTTGTGAACAGGAACCAGCTGCTGGTTTATTGATCAGCTGTTGGTCTCGTTAGCGTGTTTCTTAGTGGGTATCGTAACTACGTTGTTTTGATATGATTGGAACGACAGCATTTTTCTTAGCGCTAGGAGATTCATCTGTTGATGTATTAGCGCGTATCCAGCTGTTGCGAGTGATCAGCTGTTGGTTAGCGATCAGCAGTGGCTAGCGAGTGATGTGTCCTATGGTGACGTGTCCCTCTCTCAGTGCGACGTCGTTTTGTTTAGTTATTCGCTGTTTACCGATAGGACTCAACTGATGCGAGATTTCAGTAGTTGGTTGGGAATATTAGTTGTGACAACTGATTTTGTCGGTGAAATCTGTTCCTGTTTCTGTCAGCTGTTGAGAAGCGTATTTAATAGAAAACTTTGTCTTCGAATTAGTATGAGATTCCATACTTAGAATATTTTCCCCGATTATCGTTCTCTGTCTCGAACCCTAAGCAATGTTCACCGCAGCTTTTCTCCGACGATTCCCGTCGTTTCCGATCGTTGTTTTGAATGATTGAGGTAGCGTTGGACTCCTCTCGTGAAGGTGCTTCATCTTATCACTTTTGGAAGCTGTAGTTGGCTGGAAGCAGAATCGCGAAGCAACTCCAGTGTTCGTGTTAGCATCGTTCAGGTTTTGTACCAGATTTCTCGGGACCCTGTTGTGGTGAGCGTAACAGATTCGAGGTACGGATTTGGAGCTTGTAATTCAGCGTGATTATGGCTTGGATAAATTGTGAGGTTGCTGTTTGTGTGAATTTCCGTGTATGGTTGCTGTTGCATATGTTTTATGTTATCTGTTTTGTTAGCTGTTGCATACACGCATATTCCATTCAGCTGTTGCAGCCATGCCTTGTTGTTGTTGCTCTGTTTCTTACCAGGATGCGAGGGCGAGCGGCAATACCGCACTCTCATCTCCCTGCTGGGATCTGTTAG